>CM050217.1:5747500-5757500 GCA_027475355.1 Coilia nasus | reverse complement strand
AACACTGGTATAATGGTACATTAAATCAGGACATAAAAAACATCTCTAAATAAAAGCATTTTCATATTAAAAATGTTCCATCAAACATTGGAATATGTCATTGCACTGATTCTACTCATATACTTGGCCAATAACTAGGCCAAGGTCAACATTGGTAGTTTTCACTGTACCAGACTCCTAGGCGGAAACATTCTAACCAGCAACTGCAGAAGAGCCAGTGTTGGTACTAGTCAGGGTCAGCGTCCAGGCTGGAATCCAGCAGGGATTTGGACTTGGCTCCTGGAATAATAACACAGAGTCAGCTTTTGCCTTTGTCTCCTCAAACTGCAGAAGCCAAGATTGGGCTAGGATGCCAGCCGTAGCTGGCTAACTATAGTACCACAGGGTTCCCACGGTCATGGAAATCCTGGAAAAGTCATGGAAATTGAAAATGTAATTTTCCAGGCCTGGAAATTGGAATTCATGGAATTCATGGAATTTTGTAAATTCGCTGAAAGTTTTGGAAAAGTCTTAAAATTTTAGTTTCTCCCTAACGCCATACCCTGTTTTGTACCTCTCAGACCCGGGTTCGAAGCCGGGTGGGGTGACTTCTCCTCTCCTTCGCTACAAGTGTCATTAGGAAAAGGGGGAAGGTATTTCACTCATCAAGTTGAGCTTTCCACTGCACCAATGTCAGTGCTAGTGTCAGATGTAGCTGTTGATCCAGGCAATCCTTTGTATCTGTTGTGCCATGGTGTTTGGCCTGTTGAGCATGGTGTGTATTGTTGTGGGTAGCAGAGCTGGTGTTTGGCCTGTTAGCGTGGTGTGTATTGTTGTGGGTAGCAGAGCTGGTGTTTGGGCTGTTAGCGTGGCTGCTGCTAGCGTGCTGTGCACTAGCGCATCTCGACACCCTATTCAAGGGTTACTTATTTATGGCCCGCCTATCCGGTTACCGAGGCCGTAGTCAGGGCCACAGCAGCACCACGCGGGGGGTTTTAAAATGCCGTTGGCTCGTGGACAGAGAAAGTGTCATCGCTCCACAAAAAAAACAAAAAGGAAAGCAAAGCAACGAAGCGATTGCCTTTGTTTGGCCTGGCGTAAAGTTACACCTGTGATTACTGAGACCAGCATGTGTTCGGGCTTTATCGACCAACACGACACATCTTTCACCTCCGAAGTACGATGGAGTACCAAGCGCGCGCCCGGCTTGCCGCTATTTGATATTGCAGCACTTTCTGCCCACATTACTGTGACTTATGACACATTTGGCACCTGCGCCCCTAAACTGTTTGGCAATAACCCCCCACTGATTTGCTGTTTGCTCAGGCCCTGTTTCTGTAGCCAATGAGAAATGAAAGGCGAATGAAAGTTTGGTTTCCTTTAATGTGCTCCCAGAGACAGGGGCAGGGGCACAGGAAGAGAGAGAGGGAGGACAGCACCTGGATGAGTCATTCTCTCCCATCAGAGTAATTGCAGAGGGAAGCACTCGTTCCAGGATGCAGTTGAACCTGTTCCTCCAGAGACCCCAGTACTCCCCCCCCCCTCTCCCCCCCCCCTTACTCTTCCTTTTCTTGCTCTCCCTCTCTCTCTCTCTCTTTCTTTCTCTCTCTCCCCTCTCTCTTGCTCTCTCTCCCCCCTTATCTCTTTCTTGCTCTCCCTCTCTCTATCCCTCTCTGCCCCCACCATCTCTCTCTCTCACTCTCTCTCTCTCTTTCTCACATGCTGATTTGAATGTTCTGTGCTTAAGAGGAACGTCTGCTGTCAGATAATTGAGAGATTGCTATTGGACGGGGGACTTGAGTTTAGTCATGGGGAGGGACAGATTTTTCTCACAGTGTGCTGGGAGCTCATCATACATGGCTCAGATGTAATTTATGCCTGCTGGTGAATGGTGTATGATGAACAGCTATTAATTATTCAGAAGTAATTTATGCCTGCTGGTGAATGCTGTATGATGAACAGCTATTAATTATTCAGAAGTAATTTATGCCTGCTGGTGAATGCTGTATGATGAACAGCTATTAATTATTCAGTCCCATTTTTTTTATTGGAAGGCTCTGTTTGGCTCACAGATATCCCTGTTGTCAAAGCTGGGCAGATAGCCAGATGCATAACTCTTAATTCTTTAACCTTTAAAAAAATGGAGTTTTTTAAACATTGTATATAAGAATGCATTCTTCAAACAATGTAAGATTCTAAAGTTCAGCATTATCTTTTCTGCAGTGCAGCATTTCTTAGAATCTTTATCCTCCCAACATTCCGGCAGTACACCTTTAAAGGTTAAGTGTGGTAACAGACCGTGAAGTCACCCGATTCTGGGGTGTGGACGAGGAGCTAGATGCACGTTTACTCACCGGGTGCTTGTCTGGTTTTTGTCGTTCGCAGGAGCACGCTTTCGAGAGCAGTCAGAAGTACAAAGAGGGCAAGTTCATCATCGAACTGGCCCACATGATCAAGGACAACGGATGGGAGTGACCCTCAGGATCTCACCTCTCTTCTGGTCTGTGACCCCCCACCCCTCCCCTCCTGGTTTATTGGCGGACGGACGGCCCTACATCGGACTTAACAGGGCGACACATCACCAGACCAGACTGCCCATACACCCACCCAACCCCACCAACCCCTCAGCCACCTCCCCCCTTCCCTTGCCTTGACACACAGCAACAACACATCCCTGCCACCCCACATCTCCCCTGGCCTCTGGCTTGTTTTGAAACTTCATAGCAGGGACATGGTGAGGCAGAGAGAGTGAAAGAGAGAGACATACATACACACACACACAAGCATACACACACACAGACACACGCACACACACAAACACACACACCCACAAGCACACACACCAAGACACTTGGTGTGCCCTTTTCCCCTCCTCCTCCTCCTCCTCTCTCTCAGCTCTTTCATGTGTGGTCACAGAGACTTTGTCCAGTGGTAATGACTTTGGTGACATCCATGCCCCCTCTTTGTGGTCTGTGGGTGGACAAGACCCCTGCTCTCTTTGGTTGTTCTTCTACAGGTTTGCTGTGCTTTAAACTACACGTGTACTGCTAATATGTGTGACACAGACAGACCTTACTCGGAAGATTCTTCTTCTTTTTCTTTCATGAACCTGGGGAGGGCAAGGTGTGTCATGTTTTAATCATTTTATTTTAAGTTTTATTTTTTTTCTTTTGCTGTTGTTTTTTTTTTTTTTTTTTCAATTGTTGTTCTCTCTTTTCTTTGCGGGAACCTTTTATCCGATGGCAGACTGATGTTACTGGTTAGCATTTTTCTCCTCTCGTGTCAGGTGTGTTGCTCCTGCACCTCCTCCTAAGCATGCTCTTTCCTTTGCGGTGTGATTGGGATAGTGGGTGGGGGTTGGGGTTCTGTGTGTGTGTGTGTGTGTGTGTGTGTGTGGGAGGGGGTGGTCAAAGTTAAGGGTCTGGGTGGAATGGGATGACAACGGGATGGGACATGTAGCAGTTCTGAGATTTTTCCTTTTTGCTTTTCTAGTTTCTGATGATGATAATGATGATGATGATCATTGTGTTTATGATGCGGAGAAGATTGGCGTAATTGCGGTGGCATGACTTTTGTTCTTCTGTCTGTGGCACCTCTGAGTGTGAGCCTATCTTATTGTTCCCACTGTTCCACTTCCTGTTCCTCACCTGGTGACGTCACCGTGCAGTCCGTGTCACTGGTACCAGACCCGGACACCGGACCCTGTTGAGCATCCTTTCGTAGTACCTGGTGCTTTGTTTGATTATACGTTTGTGTATTTTTTTTAAAGTGGCATTGTGTGGCTGGTCCCATTTTGCAGCAGTACTAGACATGGTTAAAAAAATAGGATTTAAAAGAAAAAGATCAAAGCAAATTGAATGCACTGGACAGTAGGGGAAACTTTGATTTTGTTTTTGTTTTTGTTTTTGTTTTTTGTTTCGTCAAGCCGTGACTTGTGTCCCATGTTCCGCAAAAACTGTTCTTGTTCCCTTTCCCCAAACCACGCCAAATGTGTCACGTAGTGTAGCAGTTTTTCAGGACGTTAGACAAAATAATCCTGTGTGTGTGTTATGTCCACCCGTACGCAGACGTGACGTACTCCCCGCGTACGCGCGTGGACACACTCGCACTTCATACTGTGTCTCTGTTTGCGCATTACATTACGACATACTTGAATGCAGTTACTTTGTTTGCACCTTGCAGAGGCCTTGTTCATGAGTTTAGAGGCAAACGTCTGTCTGTCTGTCTTTTTGTGGCCTTTTCTCTCATTGATGATTGAATGATTGTACAAGATGCTTTGAATGCAACGTAGGGCTGGATGATTGCAGGCATAATCATCTCCCCTATACAGTTGACCTTTTCCCCTCTGTGGAGCTCCTTGCCCTTTAGAGCATTACGTGATGGCCAAGGCCAAGTAGAAAACTGTTCTTTTTTCGTTTTGTTTTTCGCTTTTCCTGTTGATGCAAGGAAGTTCCTTTTACGATGACACTAACAGTCCTCTGATTCACCTCTGTGTTCCGCGTATGGATACATGCATGACTCAAAGCTACCCTTCTTCCCCTCAGAGCTTCAGGGGATATGAACTTCTATTTTTTGTTTTTGCGATATATGTTTTGCTGCTACTAGAGAGATGCAATCCCACATGCTTTCACTTTTGATCTTCTGCACTTTACCGCTGTCTGTCCGAGAGCATACGAATGGCTGTGTTGTTTCTAGATGTTTCCATGTCTTTGCCTCTAAGCAGCATGAATCATGTGCCTCTTCAAAAAGAAAAATATATACTCCCTGTCCTCTGTTGTGCAATGCATGACTCGATGAACCCAGCACATCTACGGTAGCCCACATGGGCACAAAATTACAACGAGAAAGAAAAACTATATGTAAAATGAAAATCAAGCTTTGTTAACGCCTAACAGATGTATACCCGATTGAGAGACTATTGAATATAAATAGAATCATCTACTATTTTTCATAGGTCTACTTGTCAAAAGCTATAAGAATTACTATGATTTAAAGGGTTGTATTCCTCAGAGTAGTAGTATAAGTGGGTCTGTAATTGGATGGGCGGGTGGTTACTCTCTCCATGCAGTTAGAGAGGGGGGCGTAGGTGTTCTTCTTTAGGCCTGTACTGAGAGTCAATCCAAGCAGGTAGTTCAGTAATTAATGTGTGGTGGGGGGATGGTGGAAATCTGCAGTGGATGCTTCTCAGCGTCCACTGCCCAGGTCAGTCAGGTCACGTGACCTTTTAATCAGTCAAAAACAAAGACAATGCAAACGATATAGGTGTAGTGGTATCCTACTTGAAAAAAAAAAACTTACAGACAAGACATTGTCCCTGTTACAGTTTTTTTGTACATAAAGTAACATATTTAAGGTTTTATACATATTTCTACTGGGTTAGTTCCTCTTACTTCCCCAACTTGAAGCACTTTTGTTCACGTACCTCTGGCTTTACGTGTATGTTTGTGTGTGTACATGTGTGTAAATGTGTGTGTGTGTGTGTGTGTGTGTCTTTTCGTTACTTCCCCTCGGTTTAAAGTCCGTTTTTGTAGCCACTGACTTGCGTTTTTTTCTTCTTATTATGTTTCATTTCATTCATGTGTTTTATCCTGTTTTCATTTCTGCTCGCATACCAGTCTGTGAGTGCTCTCCCAGCACAATGGCAAATAGAGAAGCCTGGATTCTGGAGCGATTTTACGAGGCGACTTATTTCTCTCTCTTTTTTTTTTTGTTGTGTAATTTCTTTTTTCTTTGAAAAGATGTACCCTTTGGTGAAAGCCTAGGAGAAGTGTAGTCTTGCTGGTCATGTTTTAGTGTTTTGTAGACTGGAGGGTGGGGTGAGCTGGATTCTCCTGCCAATTCCCAGGAGAACATGGACCAAGACCGTTTCTTGCAAGCTTTCCCCGAAGACTGTAAACAAACAAAAATAAACAAACAAACAAAAAAAATAAAGAAAAAGATACATTTGCTGAGGCCAGTGTCACTGTAAGCGCACACCAAATATTTTACTGTGCTCTACAGAGACTTAAAGGGTGAACAACTCCATTCTCCTCAAGTACATTCACCATCAAGAATCTCACACTGCTGGATACACTTGGAAAAAAAAATAAAAAAATAAAATAAAAAATAAACAAACAAACATGCTGTGGCCTCTCGTTTACCAAGTGTGACATTCTGAATAGATGTATAAGGTTGTAAAATGTGTAATCTAAACTGTTTTTCCTTCCCAAGGCAGCATCAGAAGGTAGACCTTTAACGTTGGCTGCCAAAAGAGATTGTTTCTCCCTAGCTATTTCTTTTGGTGACACTGGCTTCAAATCTTCTTTTTTTGTTTCAAAGAAATGTTACTCTATAGGATGTCGACAAAGACGTCAGTCTGAGGCATCATAGGTATGCAAAGGTAAAGATTGTAAGTTTGAAGAATTATTTTCTTAGGACTGTTAAAATATAAGGTCTAAAGCATGTTGTATTTATAATGGCTCTATTAAGTCGTGCCTGTTTATTTTTTTCTTCAAAAAGCAAAAAAAAAATGCTTTTTTTCTTTTTACTTGATTACATTGCTTTGCATTCTGTCCTAGTAAAATGTCACATTTGTCTGTTTTTCACTGTATTGTAAACTATCAGATATCACAATAAACCTTAAATGGCATTTTGTGCTCAGCCTTTGCCTGTTCCCTTGGTGTTCCCACTGTCCTGAAACACAATGGCAGGCAGGTTAGATCTCCCCTTGCGGTTCCTAATCTCCTAAAACACAATGCATAGGGCATAGGGCTGTAACGATACACCAACACAATTTGGTTTGTATCACGATTTTTGACCCACGGTTCGATACAACCCACCATTTTTTTTTTAAATCGAAAAGGCATTTTGTGTAAACAAAATTTATTTAACAATTGAAGTACAATTGAATAATATCAAGTATATCAAAAAAATAAAGATTTTGCTAGTTTCTGTTAAAAAAAACACTTAAAAAAAACACTTAAAAAATAAATGGAATTCAACTCCATAAGGAGTACTGCAATCACGGTCGGGATTGGTACCAGTTGGAGTTAAACGAACACAAAGTGTGACTAAACATTCGTTTAGGGTACACTTTTAATATTGTCTGGGACGAATATCGATGTTAGCAGCCGGAACTACACTGCTAACACTATGTTTGTTAGGTTGGGAAGTGGACACATTTACATTGGAACTGCTTACCGAAGGCGAAGGCACTGGTCCACAACCCACGTTTCAGCTACCAGAGGCAGCAACCAGCTTGTTTGAAAGTGTAGTCTTTGGGACTACAGATCTCTGCATGGTGCATACACTAATTGATCAACCGACGTTTTGGAAAAGATGGTTGAAAAACTAAGCTCGGTGAAGTGCTAGGTGGCTAATTATCTATCAGTGATAATTATGTCAAGATAAAATAAAACAACAGAAAACAAGTGAGAACAAATTAACAATGATACGCTTTAATGAAAAAGTTGTACTCCTCTACTACTCTCAAGACAAGCTGGACAATCAGGACTACCTGAACTAGCCTGTCTGTCACAATCCGTCTCAACCACGTTGTTGTATGAGCTAAACTTTTTGCAGTCACATCACTGAAAGGTCATCACATGACACGCAGTTGGAGGATGCTTGCAGGTAGGCGAAAAAAATAAAAATTTTGCGGTTTAGGCCCACATACTACTAATGTCAAATAAAAATAATAGTGTTTTTACAAATGTGGTAGCACTATAAGCTCATATCATGTGGCTGGATCTGTACTGAAGGTTGGAGTATGAAAGGGCGTGTCGCGATTCTGCCTTCTTACACCACGAGACAGGTTCGTGGCTCTGCGTATGGCGATTTCGATTTCGATACGCGTATCGTTACAGGGCTAGCCAGGCAGGTTTGGGTGGGTGCCCCAAGACTGTTGGAGCTGAAGCGTGTCGCACAGAACTTAGCAATTAGTTCAGTCTGATGCAATTTTTAGAAATTAGTCTGAAACTCAAAAATGTAATGTGGCATGAAGCCAAGGCCCCAAACAACATATAATTCATGATTAGAGAGACCTTTTTAGCATATTCCCAGCAGAGGTTATCATTGTTTAAAATATGTTTTTTCTGGATTTGAGGCACATGACATAGCCCTTTAGCGGTCACCATACCGCTGGTGGAACGACTCGCTGTGACTGGATAAAAAACTTAAATACAACATTACAAAATTACTACGACATTACAGAGAGTCTTTAGTAACACATTACAACTTGGTCATTGCGTTGCTGGTAACAACAAACGTATAATAGGGGGTGTCTCTTAAAGGGTTAAAGGAACGCCTAGGCTGGTGAATAGAGAGTGTGTTGGTCTCAGAGGATGTGGTGTAAGGCAGCACGGGATAGAGAAGCTTGGATGGAGAGCTGCACAAAAATGTGGTGGTGGGGTCGAGACCTGGCTCTGAGAAAAAACGGAGTTTGATAAGAGTTTGATAAGCAGGTTGGTGGCGTGGAAGAAACTTGGCCTGAGGTACCCAAAAATGTTCCCATCTCAGGAATCCAAATTAATCCCGTAAACTGTTCCGAATTCTCTCGTTTGGCAGCGGCTCGGAAATGTTATCAGGTCTAAGGAGTAGGAGAGCCGGCGGGCAGTGGTGGTGCTGCTGCTGAGTGCTTGAGGAATGTGCCGAGGTGGGGGAAAGCGGAGTTCACATGGTTTCGTTTCAGCTCTGCCAATAAGCCAGAGATCTCAATCAGCACCCTGACCCTGCCTCGAACCAAACACTGGGCTAATGGCTTCACCCACATAGCCGATCCAAAGCGCAGCTGAAGGATTTTCTGAACCGGGAAATTCCCACACTGCATAATAGTAACATGTAGTGCGTGACATGAAAAAAATATGGCTTAAAATATATAAACTAATACAGTATGGCAAAGCCTTTAGCTTTTGTTTAGCCTGATAATGAAGGAGCATCTGTTTACAGCTGAAATGGGAGAGCCATAGACACAATCTACACTGAAGGGACTTATCAAACACATGTGTATGTATGGTCTGTTTATAGCAACCATCATTTAGCCTGGCAGAAACACAGGTGTAGGACAATAGCACGATTAGTATCAAATTGTTGGCAGTTCCATTAACTTGTTTGTAGTGGTGTATTGCACTTCAGAAATGTTAATGTCATGTGAAAATGTTTGTAGAGACGGTATGTACCATTTTTGTATAGAATACAGTACACCAGTGTGCTAACAATGCAGAAACACATGGCTCTTTATCAATTTTTATAGATTTTGGAAGATGACTCACCTTGCATGTTAAAGGAGATACCAGAACAGGAACTATGTGTGGGAACCAAAACAGCTGTGGCTGTGTGTAGATAAGACCATACTGGATTATGGGCCTGGGCCTGGCCATAGTGGGGCCTATGCCCTGGGACCTCGCACTGTCAAAGGGCCACCAAGCCACACACTGTGGGGCCTTGTGCAAGTGCATGGATGGAGCAAGGACATCTGAAGAAAAGACTGACTGTCACTTCCACTGGACAACTTTGATCTCCACCAACTCCCTAACCACTAGGCCACAGCTGCCCCCAGGGTCCTGTAGCAAAGGGGAGAAGTCACCCCACCGCGTCTCCAGGGGAACCAAACATGCGCTTTGACCGCAATGCCAAAGAACCAGGCTCATTGGTATAGCAGTCAGAGCAAACCCATAACTCCAGTGATGGTCACTCCATCACAGGTCCCTAGTACCATATGCCTAAAGCATGAGAGGACCACCCGGCTCTCTGCGGCCCCCAGTACTCAGAGTATGAGTGGACTCCTAGTTTACTCGTTTACTATGTAGCGCACCACGTAGGGACCAAAGCAATGTAACTCACACCCTATCTAGCACACTATATAATAAACAAGTGAACATTTTCAACACAGCCCTAGTGGCCCTGGCTCCTAATAGTAGTCCTAATAGTCCTAATAGTTCACTTCTAAGGCCCCCAGACTCTTAAGTGAATATATTGAGCATAACCCCATGGTACAAACAGTGCATGTGTTAAGTGCGAGCAAGCTTTCATTTGCATTGAACAG
>CM050217.1:5647500-5742500 GCA_027475355.1 Coilia nasus | reverse complement strand
TCAATTCACTATGTAACAGGCATTGCACAGAGGACTGAAACTGCGTTTCACCAGACACCAAATGTGCAATTTAAACTAGAAACACGCACACACACACGGACAAACACACAGCTACACTCATGGACATGACGTGTATACAGAAATCAACAATAAATAGACATAAGACATACAGATGAACATATACGCTTCCAACAAGAAGGAAAGTCCGAGGTAGCTATTCGTGGTAGCTGGTTTAGGTGAAATGAAATGTGCGATGTAAGGTGAGATAAGTGAAGGTGCAGTTGCTTTTACAGCACGCTTTTGAAAAGAAAACTGAAAATTGTGCGTCAGAGATGACTGCCGTCTCACTTCAAGAAAAAAGAACTTCCTCACAGTGTCCACAGTCCGTTCCGCTGTCTTGTGTAGCAACCTGATGGAGCTCTATGATGTTGAATTAAATCTTGCTTGTGGAAGGGACAGTGCGTGGGAGTTCTTTTTTTCTTACAGCGCGCTTTTAGCAACGGACCTTGGCGGGCTATTGTAGGCCTTCCTCCGGAGCAGGGGGAGAGGTGCAGCTGAGAATCAGACAGCGGAGCCAGACAAGGTGGAAAGGATGGCAAGATGTCTGGGAGAGTGATTCGTTACTACCACTAATTATTTCTTGGAACAGTGGCACCCTGCCCTCCTCCAGCAGCAAATATCTGCCTCTCTGTCCTCCTGGCTCCTCTGTCTGTCCGCTATCCTCAGTCACACTTGGTTAACTTTGTTCTCTCTCTCTCTCTCTCTCTTACACACACACACACACACACACACACACACACACAGTTGTTCTCACTGTCTCCCTCTCTCCCTCACTCTTTCACACACACACACACACACACACACACACACACACACACACACACGCACACACGCACACACGCACACACACACGCACGCGCACACACACACACACACACACACACACACACACACACACACAAACACACACACACACACACACACGCGCACACACACAAACACAGGCCATCTTTCTTCCTCTGTATTTGCATGTTTATGTTTTCATGCAGCTGATGGATTCTGTGCCCAGATTAGAAAGTGAGCAGGGCTCAGACACATTAGCCACATTAGCACTGTTCACACACCACACACACACACACACACACACACACACACACACACACACACACACACACACACACACAGCTGATGGATTCTGTGCCCAGATTAGAGAGTGAGCAGGGCTCAGACACATTAGCACTGTTCACAGAAGCCAGTTTCACAGGAGGCCCCGGAAACCCACACCTGTCTGACAGCGCAGGGTGAGGAAGCATCGCTTCCTGGCCTCAGTGCAGCTTCTCTCCCTCCAGCTCTGTCTTACTCAGCGTGGAGTTAAAAAACACACACATGCAAGCATGCATGCACACACACACACACACAGACACAAACACCCACACTCATGCGTATGGGCACACACCCAGACACACACATGCACACACACAGACACACACACACACAGACACACACATGCACAGACACAGACAAACACACACACACACACACACACACACACACACACACACACACACAACCCAACCAATAAGAGCTAAAACTAGACATGTCTCCAACATCAAACATTAAATTGAGTGTCTGGCCTGTGTTCAAAGGACCAGTGAAGGTGTTTGCAGATGGTTTGGCTCTCGCATGGCCAACATGGTGGAAATTGCTGTCATTCACGACAAGCTTCCCATCCAGACAGGAAACACTCTTGAGCCATGGTGCTCAAGCCACAACACAAAAGTTCAAAGTTTATTCACATATGTAAAAGCTTATTTACCAAAAACAATGAACTTCTTACTTGGATGCAACAAAATGTATCTGAGGATCTGTTCAAAAGGTTTAGACATTACATGATGATGGGACACATTTTAAAGGATAATATCTTGGACAGCGTTGGGGTCGTTACTAAAAAGTAATCCATTACACATTACTCACTAGTGCTAAAAAATGTAATGTGTTGGGGTCGTTACTCAAAAAAAGTAATCCATTACACATTACTCACTAGTGCTAAAAAAGGTAATGCATTACTTTACTTTTTTACTCCTTATGGAAAGTAACTCATTACATTACTTTGCGTTACTCATCAACAGCCTTGAGCAAAACACATAATTTCCTATTGCAATGAGCAAAATGTAAGGCAAGTTGTTCTTTCATGCCATTTAACGAAAACAGGCTACACCACAGGAAACACACAAACACCTCAGCTCGTCTCCACACCTTTGGAGTCCTGAGCTGTCAATCATGTTTATGCATTATATGCACATTTGCTTCATCATGTTATCAATTCAGGGATTCATTTACTATGCAACTAGAAGCAGCAGCTTTGCCAAGTTAAAGAATGATGTCATCCTTTTGTTCATGTTTATGCTAGCCTAGATGTAATCAAGTCAAATCTGAGTAGGAATACATGCTAACACACACACACACACACACACACACACACACACACACACACACACACACACACACACACACACACACACACACACACACACACATCCTCCATGTAGAGTCCATATAGATAGGCTCAGCTGGCTGGTTGAACTCCTGCTTGAACTTCTTGGTGATGTCAACCGTCAGATTCATCTTGTCTAGAGGCCACTCATTCTTCCTGGCTAGACTCTGCATCACCGCTACACACACACACACACACACACACACACACACACACACACACACACACACACACACACACTCATGAAGAGGCTGCTCGTTCTTCCTGGCTAGACTCTGCATCACCACTACACACACACACACACACACACACACACATGATTCCAAACACACACACACACACACACACACACACACACACACACTCATGAAGAGGCTGCTCGTTCTTCCTGGCTAGACTCTGCATCACCACTACACACACACACACACACACACACACATAATTCCAAACACACACACACAACCCCAAGCACACACATGACCCTAAATACACACACGTGACCACAAACACACACATGACCACAAACACACACATAACCCGAAAAACACACACACAACCACAAACACACACATGACCCCAAAAACTGACACATGACCCCAAACACACATACAAGACCCCACACCCACACATGACCCCAAATACACATACGACCACCCCCACACACACATGACCCGACACACACACACACATGACTCGACACACACACACATGACTCGACACACACACACACATGACTCTACACACACACACATGGCCCCAAATGCACACACTAATCTCAAACACACACTTGACCCCAAACACAGCAAGACTCATTCTTGACTCTCACACACATACACACACACACTGAGTAGTCATGAGAACATATACAATAATATGAGGACACACACACGCACACACACACACACACACACACACACACACACACACACACACACACACACACACACACACACACACACACACACACACACACGTGGGCAGCTGTGGCCTAGAGGGAGTTGGTCTTGCAATCTGAAGGTTGCCGGTTCGAATCTCGCCCTACCCATGGTTGAGATGCCCTTGAGCAAGGCATCTAACCCCACACTGCTCCAGGGACTGTAACTGAAACCCTGTAAATATCTGTAAGTCGCTCTGGATAAGAGCATCAGCTAAGTGTGAGCCATAATGTAATAATGTAACAGTATGTTTGTGTGTGTGTGTGTTTGTGCCTGTGATGAATGCCTGGTGGTTGATGAGGCCTGAGAGCCAGACCACATTGGGCAGAGCCAGATCCTCAGTCCAGCTGTCCAGCTCTTGACAGCGCAGCAGCAAGTCATGATACCTAAGAACACACGCATGCACGCACACATTCACACACAGAGACACACACACACATACATTCGCACATGTGCACACACACTCATGCAGAGACACATGCGCACACACATGCGCACACACACATATAGACACATTCACACACACATAAACATTTAAAGACACACAAACACACACATAAACATTCAAAGACTCACCACACACACAATCAGAAAGTTATCATCTGCAAATTCTGAAGCTTTCAATACAATACACAAGCACCAACCTCAGCACACACACACACACACACACACATTCAAATACGCACACACACATTCAAAGACACACACACAGTACCCGAGCCATACACAAGCACCAACCTCAGCAGCACACAAACCCAAAAGGTGGAGGGGTGTATGATGCCCACCACAGTGCAAGAGAATTTGTGTTTAACTGACTTTTTAACGCCGATGCCCATGCAAGACAGGAGCTGCCAGAGAGAAATGATAGTATGTTGCTTTCTATAACAAGACTTCCTCTTTGATTTTGGCGGGGATGGACATTACATAGAGCAACGTCATGCACAACAATTTGCACTAGTCATAATGACGTTTGAGATATCTTTAACTTTAATATTGCCTAGTCAAAACTGAATTACAGATATCCGCAATTGTCATTTAAGATGTGTGACGAGTTGAATGTCATTTTCAATGACGTAATTGCAGATATCTGTAATTCAGTTTCGCCTAGTCAAAACTGAATTACAGATATCTCTATCTATCGTTTCGACTAGTGACAATTACGTTACAGATATCTTGAATGACAATTTCAACTATCCAAAATGTAATTACGACTAGTCAGAAAGATGTTGTTGATATCTACAATGTTAATTTCGGATAGTCAAACTTAGCTTTCAAATGTTAAAATGGCTTGCCATAGGATCGGCCCTGCTGGGGCCGACTAAATGACCCTCAAGAGATTCCGGTCCAGACCCTCTGTACAAAATGAAATGAAGTACGAGGGGTGGGTTTACCAGGCTACAACCAGCCCCACATCACGGTGCAAAACACGACATGACACAATTCCCCACTGCATCTCTCTTGTCCTCTTCCCCATTGCACTTTAACTTTGGCAACGTCTCTCAACACATTAAAAACAATGAGCATATCCCCACCCCCGAACGTTATGGCTTAGCCATTTCCCTGAATTTAACAATCACCGACAGTTGCGTGTGGACATGTCTCACGACTATTGTGCAAGCGTGAACCTGAGGATTTTGGGGGAGGGTCAGGGAATACGTCTCAGATATCTGTGGTCAGACTGTTCACTGGGGAAGTTTAGTAATCAGCATATATGCACTATTAGTAACTGTAGTGTGATTTTTGAATGAACATATAACAGTAACGCGTTACACTACTACGTTACGACAAATGGAATGTGAGTACAGTACTTAGTTACATTACATTACATTATATTTAGCAGAGGCTTTTATTTGAAGCGACCTACAATAGAAGACACATAGAGTACCAGATATATTTATTATATAGCTGATATACAGAAGTTCAACACACCGATCTAAGATTTTGCTGTTGCTTATGGGTATGGCAAATACATATACTACGTAGTGACTCAGCAAGAGTAACTGACAGACTATCCACATGGTGTACTCTATGGTACACAAGTGAACATTGTGGAAAACAAAGATTCTAGAGTACTGCGTAGCGCTCTAGAATCTTTGGCGGAAAGAGCACCGACACAGCAGGTTGTGTTTCTCTCAGACACGCCAAACCAGTTTGCTTGATATTATTTAATGTTTTGCTGTCTGAATGGTGTCTCTTTAATGTCCAATCCAATTCTCTCAAATTGCACTTATGATGTGTTTATGATTCTGCTGTAATACACAAGCGTCCCTGAAGAACTGAAGCTGATGTGATTACGCTGAGGTTTTGTCGAGAGCCAGGTAAAGCGAATAATAGCAGCAATATGATTTAACGTCGCTAACCAGCCCGTGGAGAAATATGATGAACTGTGTGCAAGTCAAGACTATGACGAATTTCATTACTTTTGCTCACTTCAGGGCCCGACAGGGCCGTTGCAAAGTGCTGAATCCAGGCCCTCAGAGACTTTTCTCCTGCACGCATGATTAAACACTGTAAGAAATAGGAGTAGCCAGTTGCAGTATTTTTGCACATACTGTCCATACATAAATACAATCACATCTTTATTTAAGTCAGCGAAATTCATGTAGTTCCCGTTTGCTGGAGAGAGAGCGCGCCACCAACAAACAGCACAAAAAAAAGTCTCTGAATTAGACGGCGACCCCCCACACCCAGCCACCCCCATCACCACATGACTCTCAGCATATGTGCACACAACACCATTTGGTGCACAGTTAGACTCCCTGCCTGGATTTACAGATTAAGGCCATAATTAATACCGTGTTTATTCAGGATGAGGAAACCCTCTGGCTGACTTCTAGGTGCCTTCAGATTCATGGAGGTGATGATTGTGTGTGTGTGTGTGTGTGTGTGTGTGTGTGTGTGTGTGTGTGTGTGTGTGTGCGTGGAAGCACAACCAAAGCAACCAAACCCAGACACATGGAGGTGATGACTGTGTGTGTGGAAGCAACCAAACCCAGGCACATGGAGGTGATGACTGTGCGTGTGGAAGCAACCAAACCCAGGCACATGGAGGTGATGACCGTGTGTGTGTGGAAGCAACCAAAGCAAGCAAACCCAGACACATGGTGGGAATGACTGTGTGTGTGGAAGCAACCAAACCCAGGCACATGGAGTTGATGACCGTGTGTGTGTGTGTGTGTGTGTGTGTGTGTCGAAGCAACCAAAGCAACCAAACCCAGGCACATGGAGGTGATGACCGTGTGTGTGTGTAAGAAAGCAATCAAAACAACCAACCCCAGACACATGGAGTGAATGATTATGTGTGTGTAAGCAACCAAAACAACCAACCCCAGACACATGGAGGTATTGACTGTGTGTGGAAGCACAACCAAACCAAGGCACATAGAGGTATTGACTGTGTGTGTGTGTGTAAGCAAGCAAAGCAACCAAACCCAGACGGTGTGTAATCCCTGCCTGCCTGCCATGGATGTGCACGTGTCTCTGCCTCTTCCTGGTCCGGATTTGGGTTTCCACCACAACAGTCGTCAGAAGTCTCGCAGAGAAAAGCTATTTCTCTTTAATTGGGGATAATGGGGGTTTGAAGGGCTTGTGTCAAGAGTCTGTGACAAGATGAGATAAGCTAGTTCCGCCTGAGCAATCACTGAACACACCTGTCACTGTGAGAATAAAATCCATGCAGATTGTATGTATGTGTGTGTGTGTGTGTGTATTCTCTTCCCCCTCTGTGTGTGTGTGTATGAGACCTTAGAGTCAGTCTTATCAGCACACAGTCGACTGTTGTCTTGTCAAATCTTGTGTTGTTGTCTTGGCCTGCACTGAAGTGTTTGGAGAGAGTATAGGGGTGGAATGTGTTTATGTGTGTGTGTGTGTGTGTGTGTGTGTGTGTGTGTGTGTGTGTGTGTGTGTGTGTGTGTGCGTGTGTGTGTGGAGCAAGTGGTGAAGGGGTCAGTGGAGTTCTGTGGAGGAGAGGTCAGGCGAGGTCTGTGTAAAGAATCTCTAGCCAAACTGACAGGAGCACCCTCAACCTTCCCTTCTTTATCTCGGTCTCACTCACTCTCTCTTTCTTTCTCTTTGTCATTTTCTTTCTTTCTTTCTTTCTTTCTTTCTTTCTTTCTTTCTTTCTTTCTTTCTTTCTTTCTTTCTTTCTTTCTTTCTTTCTTTCTTTCTCTCTCTCTCTCCATCACCAGGGCCACACATTTAAGGTCAGGCCATGGTCTATGTCCCTCTGTCTTCCCCCCTCTTTCTCTCTCCTCTCTCCCCCCTCTGTCTCGCTCTCTATCGCCCCTGCCCCCCCCTCTTTTTCTCTCCCCTCTTCCTCTCTCTTTGTACTCTCTCTCTCCTTTCCATCCCTCTCTCTCCCCTCTTCCTCTCTCTTTGTACTCTCTCTCTCCTTTCCCTCCCTCTCTCTCCCCTCTTCCTCTCTCTTTGTACTCTCTCTCTCCTTTCCCTCCCTCTCTCTCCCCTCTTCCTCTCTCTTTGTACTCTCTCTCTCCTTTTCATCCCTCTCTCTCCCCTCTTCCTCTCTCTTTGTACTCTCTCTCTCTCCTTTCCATCCCTCTCTCTCCCCTCTTCCTCTCTCTTTGTACTCTCTCTCTCCTTTCCATCCCTCTCTCTCCCCTCTTCCTCTCTCTTTCTACTCTGTCTCTCTCCCCTCTTTCTCTCTCTCTCCCTCTCTCTGGTCTGTTTTTCCACATCCTTCCATCTCTCCCTGGTCACCTTGATGAACTTCACACCCAGAAATGTGAGCGGCCTGCTGCAGCCTCTATAAATTACCCTCAGGAGTGCAGCAGCCTCTATAAATAACCCTCAGGAGTGCTGCAGCCTCTATAAATAACCCTCAGGAGTGCAGCAGCCTCTATAAATAACCCTCAGGAGTGCAGGACCGGCCAAACCTGCTCATGGAGCTCACCATGCTGTGTGCACACACACACACACACACACACACACACACACACACACACACTCAAACACACATACAGACAAACACACACACACACACACGCACACACACACAAACACACATACAGACAAACACACACACACACACACACACACACACACACAGACAAACACACACACACACACACACACACACACACACACACACACACACACAAACACACATACAGACAAACACACACACACACACAAACACACATACAGACAAACACACACGCACACACATACAGATAAACACACACATACACACACACGCACACACACACACACATACAGATACACACACATACACAGATAGAGATAAACACACACACACACACACACACACACACACACATAGAGATAAACACAGACACACACACACACACATACAGATACACACACATACAGATACACATACAGATACACACACACACCCACACACACACACACCCACACACATACAGATAAACACACACACACACACACATAGAGATAAACACACACACACACACACACACACACACACACACACACCCACCCACACACATACAGATAAACACACACACACACACCCACCCACACATATAAAGATAAACACACACACACATACACACACACACACACACATAGAACAAACACACACACACTTACACACACACACACACACACACACAGAATAAACGCACACACACTGACACACTGACACACACACACACGGAGACAAACATACACACAAACACGCACACACACACTCAGACAAACACTTTGGGGGCAGACAATCAGGAGGCTGGGCGGGAAGAGGGCCAGTGTGTTGGTGATGAGTGGCATTCTCTCAGGCGTACCTCTGTGCTTCCATGACCTACTTCTGTCCGAGCTGGCCTACAGACACTCAGGGCCAACAGGGAAAGACAACAGCGACGAGACACAGTGTGTGTGTGTGTGTGTGTGTACTGGAAGAGACAGACAACACAGCCTGCCGTCAACATACCCACATAAACACACACAAGCAAACACACACACAGGAAATGGTCCGTTTGTACATAGCCTGCCGTCAACATACCCACATAAACACACACACACACACACAGAGGAAATGGTTAATGTCCGCTCCACTAATGTCCAAAGCAGGTCACAGTCGTTTGTACATAGCCTGTCCACAACATGGCCTGCCGTCAACATACCCACATAAACACACACAAGCAAACACACACAGGCAAACACACACAGGAAATGGTTAATGTCCGCTCCACTTGTCCTAAGCGGGTCATAGCCGTTTGTACACAGCCTATCTGTCCACTTTGCCCCACAGCGAATGGGAAAAACAGATGGCCGCTGGTATCGGCCGATCTCCGCGGCGACCATATTTCAGCATGTCAAACCACCAGCCACATAATATCTCGGGGGCTCTGCAGCGTCATCAGATTACTTTGTTCAGAGCCCTTTGATCAGACTTACAGCGGCCCTCACCCATATGGGCACACATGCACGCACGCACACGCGAAAACACACATGCAGACCATGCAAAAACACACACACATACAGGTGGAAGAGGACTCTCACACACTCTCACACACACTCACACTCACACACACATTAACACACACACACACACCCACATAAACACACTGTCATACACACTGGAGCGCACATATGCGTTTCAGAAGGTCAGGAATGGATTCTTCGAGTGCTGCCATGTGTCAGAGTGAAATACTGTACCGTCTAAAAATAAATAAATGCTTTAGCTCTAGTTTTGGAATTGGAAATCAATGCCGGCTGCATAACCCAAGCACACACATTCCAACACACACACACACACGCACACACACACACACACGTCTAAGGTGGAGTGCTTGTGTTTATATTTCCAAGAAAGGCCTGGTCAAGATGCAGGCCAAACAGAAACTAGAACTGAAGCGGTTAGGTTGTACTAAGAAGTGCACGTGTTACAGGTGGTGACCCAGTAAACATGTTCCTCTACCTCTTCCAGCCTTCTCATACACCAACACCTGCAGTTTTGTGTCCTTCTGTCCCTGACAGGCTACACAATGACAGTCAGAAAGAACAACTCACACTACATTTTACATTTAGACCGAGCAGCCTATTACTGAGATCATTTTACAATGATTCTCTTTCTCTATCTATGTCTTTTTGTTTTACTCTCTTGCTCTCTCTCTCACACACACACACACTCTCTCTCTCTCTGTCTCTTACACACAGTCACAAATTTTCTCTTTTTCCCACACTCACGTTCTTTTTGCTTATCTTTTTTTCTCCCTGTTTCTCTGTCTGTCTGTCTCTCTCTCTCTCTCTCTCTCTCTCACACACAGACACACACCCTGTGTTCCTGTGTGAAACCACACCAGCATACAGGTCTTTGTTCTCTTCATCCTGCTCCTCCCTCCCTCCTTCCCTCCCTCTCCCTCTCTCTCTCTCTCTCTCTGCCTTGTTGTGTATGTGTGTGTGTGTGTGTGTGTGTGTGCGTGTGTGTGTTTGAGAGAGAGAGAGCTGGAGGTGGAGGTCCAGCTGTCTGCTTCTCCACTGAGGCTGCTATGAGGATTCACTCTATAGCATTGTTCTACTCTAAAACACTGCTCTACTCTAAAACACTGCTCTACTCTATAACACTGCTCTACTCTATAACACTGTTCTACTCTATAACACTGCTCCACTCTGTAACACTGCTCCACTCTATAACACTGCTCTACTCTAAAACACTGCTCTACTCTATAACACTGTTCTACTCTATAACACTGCTCCACTCTATAACACTGTTCTACTCTATAGCACTGCTCTACTCTATAACACTGCTCCACTCTATAGCATTGTTCTACTCTATAACACTGCTCTGCTCTATAACACTGCTCCACTCTATAGCATTGTTCTACTCTATAACACTGCTCTGCTCTATGACACAGCTCCACTCTATAGCATTGTTCTACTCTATAACACTGCTCTGCTCTATAACACTGCTCCACTCTATAGCATTGTTCTACTCTATAACACTGCTCCACTCTGTAACACTGCTCCACTCTATAACACTGCTCTACTCTATAACACTGCTCTACTCTATAACACTGCTCTACTCTATAACACTGCTCTACTCTATAACACTCTATAACACTGCTCTACTCTATAACACTCTATAACACAGCTCCACTCTATAGCATTGTTCTACTCTATAACACTCTATAACACAGCTCCACTCTATAGCATTGTTCTACTCTATAACACTGCTCTGCTCTATAACACTGCTCCACTCTATAGCATTGTTCTACTCTATAACACTGCTCCACTCTGTAACACTGCTCCACTCTATAACACTGCTCTACTCTATAACACTGCTCTACTCTATAACACTGCTCTACTCTATAACACTCTATAACACTGCTCTACTCTATAACACTGCTCCACTCTATAGCATTGTTCTACTCTATAACACTGCTCTACTCTATAACACTCTATAACACTGCTCCACTCTATAGCATTGTTCTACTCTATAACACTGCTCTACTCTATAACACTGCTCTACTCTATAACACTCTATAACACAGCTCCACTCTATAGCATTGTTCTACTCTATAACACTGCTCTACTCTATAACACTGTTCTACTCTATAACACTGCTCCACTCTATAACACTGCTCTACTCTATAACACTGCTCTACTCTATAACACTGCTCCACTCTATAACACCGTGTCCTAACTGAACGCGATGCGAGCGACAGCGACCGTCAAAATACATTCCATTCCATTATTTTCTGTTGGACTGTCCTAACTGAATGCCATGCGGCATCGCGCGACAGTAAGCGCTGCCGCGCGACATTTTGAAAGTGGTTTTGTCGCTTGGTCTGTTTCTATTTTTGTCGCGTCGCATCGCATCGGAGCAACGATGATGGATGAGTCCAGACTAATTGAATTGGTTGAATTAAGGCCTTATCTTTGTGATCCTTCATCCAAACATTATAAAGACCTTAATAAAGCTGCCAAGGGCTGGAAGGAGATCGCCGGGGAGCTGAACATTTCAGGTAATAAGTAGTTTTGTTTGTTTGTTTAAGTATTAATGGCACAAGATGACTCTTCCTACAGCCTACATTTTAAGTAGTGTTTCTAATCTAAGTTTGTGTTTATTTTACCAAATCAGGTCCAAATAGGCCTATCTTGTCTGTTCAGCCTGAACACACAAAGTGTTGAATTAACAATTAAATAATTAATTAATATTTACAAGAGTAAGATCCAACGTAGGCCTATTTAAGATATTCTGCCCTAGTGATGTGTAAGCTAATAACAATGCTAGACAGATATAGCGAGACAGTTGCTGTCAATGCTTCACTCAACTCATCCAGTTTCCGTAAAACTACGAAGAAAACAAATAAAACACATTAGGTACTTCATCTGTTCTAGTATCCAGATTGCTGGCAGGCTAACAACTTGTATAGCTAGTGAGCACGCGCATGTTAACGTTTTTTACCTTTTCTTTAAAACTATATCAATTTCATTTGCTTGTCAGTATCAACAAAAATAGCCTACACATTTTAAGTGTAGAAATTCAAACAGATAGCAAAACAAAACTTACGGGCATATCTACTCCAAGGATTGGCGAACACACAGCACAGCATAGAGTTTGAAAACTAAATGAACCTTTCTCTGCAAATTATCATGACCAGTAGATGGCGATCACACACCACGAATGACATCCAAAACAAGACAACTGCATAGAGAGAAACTAAGGAAACTGATTAAACTGTGAATTAAAGTCATTACGGAAGATGACGTAACAAACGAAGGCAGTGAGGACATGAAAAATGTGCAGTGCGACGCGACGCAGCGTCGGTCGGTTGCATCGCGTTCAGTTAGGACACGATGTAACACTGCTCTACTCTATAACACTCTATAACACTGCTCCACTCTATAACACTGCTCCACTCTATAACACTGCTCTACTCTATAACACTGCTCTACTCTATAGCACTCTATAACACTGCTCCACTCTATAACACTGCTCTACTCTATAACACTGCTCTACTCTATAACACTGCTCTGCTCTATAACACTGCTCCACTCTATAACACTGCTCTACTCTATAACACTGCTCTGCTCTATAACACTGCTCCACTCTATAGCACTGATCTACTCTATAACACTGCTCTACTCTATAACACTGCTCCACTCTATAACACTGCTCTACTCTATAACACTGCTCTACTCTATAACACTGCTCTACTCTATAGCACTCTATAACACTGCTCCACTCTATAACACTGCTCCACTCTATAACACTGCTCTACTCTATAACACTGCTCTACTCTATAACACTGCTCTGCTCTATAACACTGCTCCACTATAGCACTGATCTACTCTATAACACTGCTCTACTCTATAACACTGCTCTACTCTATAACACTGCTCCACTCTATAGCACTCTATAACACAGCTCCACTCTATAACACTGCTCTACTCTATAACACAGCTCCACTCTATAACACTGCTCTACTCTATAGCACTCTATAACACAGCTCCACTCTATAGCACTGCTCCACTCTATAACACTGCTCTACTCTATAACACTGCTCCACTCTTTAACACAGCTCCACTCTATAACACTCTATAACACAGCTCTACTCTATAGCACTCTATAACACAGCTCCACTCTATAGCACTCTATAACACAGCTCCACTCTATAGCACTGTTCTACTCTATAACACTGCTCCACTCTATAACACAGCTCCACTCTATAGCACTCTATAACACAGCTCCACTCTATAACACTGCTCCACTCTATAACACAGCTCCACTCTATAGCACTGTTCTACTCTATAGCACGGTTCCACTGCCCTCGCTAGCTGCCACCGCTATTTTAGGCCTCCAGTGACATCACAGGGAGGCCCCACCATCCCCATCCTTCCCTCCGTCTGTCTGCCTGTCTGCCTGTCTGTCTATCTATTCATTTGGCCGTCTGTCTGTCTGTCTGCCTGTCTACCTGTCTGTCTATTCATTTGGCCGTCTGTCTGTTTGCCTGCCTGTCTGTCTATTTATTTGGTCGTCCGTCTATCTGTCTGCCTGTCTGTCTATTCATTTGGCCATCCGTCTGTCTGTCTGCCTGTCTGTCTATTAATTTGGCCGTCCGTCTGTCTATTCATTTGGCCGTCTGTCTGTCTGTCTGCCTGTCTGTCTATTCATTTGGCCGTCTGTCTGTCTGCCTGCCTGTCTGTTTATTCATTTGGCCATCTGTCTGTCTGTCTGCCTGTCTGTGTATTCTTTTGCTCGTCTGTCTGTCTGTCTGTCTGTCTGTCTGTCTGCCTGTCTGTCTATTCATTTGGCCGTCTGCCTGTCTGTCTATTCATTTGGCCGTCTGTCTGTCTGTCTGCCTGTCTGTCTATTCATTTGGCCGTCTGTCTGTCTGTCTGTCTGCCTGTCTGTCTATTCATTTGGCCGTCCGTCTGTCTGTCTGCCTGTCTGTCTATTCATTTGGCCGTCCGTCTGTCTATCTGCCTGTCTGTCTATTCATTTGGCCGTCTGTCCGTTCGCTTGCTCGCTCGCTCGTTTACTTGTCCATTGGTCCATTGGTTTCCCCCTGTGAGAGCAGTGCTGACTCACAGCTGCTAAGAGACTGTGAGAGACTGTGCCGGGCCAAACAGCACAGAAAACAAGGCACTTAACGTTTGCATCCAGCCTCCTCTTGGAAAACACACAGACACACACTCTCACACTCATACTCTCACACTCATACTCTCACACTCATACTCACACACACACACACACACACACACACACACACACACACACACACACACACACACACACACACACACACACACACAATCCTTGCCAAAGTGAATTGGCACAGGGCAAAGTAAAAATGTTATCGGACCCAATATAATGGAGGATTGGACCAACCTAGATGTGTAAGCAATGAGCTCTCCAGCTGCCCGGGTTGGAACAAAGACATGAGTCTTCTCAAACCAAACAGCCTTTTACATTTCATTTACATCCATTTGTTTGGCAGATACTCCATCCAAGACACACACACAGCAGCCACTGCATACACACACACTCTCTCTCCCTCGCTCTCTCTCTCTCTCTCTCACACACACACACACACACACACACACACACACTTACCCATTCTCACACATGCTTCTTGTCTGATTACAAAGTGTCGAAAGTGTTCAACACACTCTGCAAAGTGTTGAAAAGGGAACAACAAAGATTAAATTCTGACTTTGCTAAGTCTGCTGTCCAAGTAATT
Source organism: Coilia nasus (assembly GCA_027475355.1). Classification (NCBI taxonomy): domain Eukaryota; kingdom Metazoa; phylum Chordata; class Actinopteri; order Clupeiformes; family Engraulidae; genus Coilia; species Coilia nasus. The sequence continues at coordinate 5,726,883 of CM050217.1, read as the reverse complement.
TGTTGTTATTGTTGTGTGCGCATGTAAAGACTATTAATTTCTGAAATGTTTTTTAATATCTCATTATTTTTTATGGTGATTAAAGACTGGTTTTAGTAACAAAGCGAATGCAGTCTGCCAGGAACTGCAGGTTAAAATCCAGCTTTTAAAATGAAAACCAGGTGTTACGACATCTACTCCAGCACCAGGTCTGTGTGGAGTTTGTGAAGTGTGTTTATTTTTGGGCCTGCCAAGAGGTGTCTGCTGTGTGTCATATGGTTTGGCGGCTAAGAGAGTCAGAGGCTGGCAGCCAGGCCATCGCACACACACACACACACACACACACACACACACATGCTCTCTCCAAGCAAGCGATGGCGTCACCACGGCCAATCATCCATCCCACGCGCCACCTCGCCACGAGCGAGAGGGCCCCTCCGCTCCCCGCATCGGCCGTTGTCATGGCGACAGGCCTCTGACGCGCGATCCCGCCGAGAGTCGCTGAGCAACAGCACAGCAGCCGGGAGAGACTGACGGCCGAGCCGACCAATCGGGAGAGACTGGCGGCCGAGGCAGATCAATCGGGACGGGAACCTGTGACAACATCGATGAGCTCATGCACAAGATAAAATAATCAAGGACCTGAGGGAGAAGGGAGTGAGTGAGAGAGAGAGAGACAGAGAGAGAGAGAGAGACAGAGAGAGAGAGAGAGACAGAGAGAGAGAGCTCTCTCACAGAGAGAGACAGAGTGAGAGGCAGAGAGAGAGAGAGAGAGACAGACAGACAGACAGAGAGAGAGTCACAGAGAGAGAGCGAGTGAGAGAGATGGAGAGAGGAAGAGAGAGAGAGACAGAGAGAGAGAGAGTCACAGAGAGAGACAGAGTGAGAGGGAGAGAGAGAGACAGACAGACAGAGAGAGAGAGAGAGAGTCACAGAGAGAGACAGATTGAGAGGCAGAGAGAGAGAGAGAGAGAGTCAGAGAGAGAGACAGATTGAGAGGGAGAGAGAGAGAGAGACAGACAGACAGAGAGAGAGAGTCACAGAGAGAGAGAGAGTGAGAGAGACGGAGAGAGGAAGAGAGAGAGAGACAGAGAGATCATTTTCAGTCACACACTGAACCTATCACACACTCCCTGTCAGGTTGCTTCTCTGTGAATGATTTACATTCACACACACGGCACACAGTAAAGGAGAGCTTTGATTTAAGAGAAAATTAAATTAGAAGATGATGTGGGCCAACAGAAGGTATATTTATAACTCACTATGGACTCAACTGTATGTCCATATCACTTATGTCCTTGTGTTCCCCATAGCCCATGTTATTATACATTAAAATCCTTTGTCTCCAAGAAGAAATTTGTTACCACAAGTTCATACTCGCATATAAACCGCAAATAGCAAAGTTTGCTAAACCTGGTACAACACATCTGTCCATCAGAATAATGTCATTGTACACTGTCCCTGTCAAAATAAATAAAGTCAAATAAAGCCAAAGTCAAAAAGCATTCAGGTGGTCAACAAAGAATAGACATGTAAAACTTCATCAGATAACATATGAAGAAAACACTTTTCTAGAAGTTGGGGGGTCTTAATGCAATGCCATAGTGGTGTTTCCATCTTTGGATGGAAGATCTCCACGCATCTCCACGCTTGGCATCTTGTCCTGCTGTACTCTATAACACTGCTCTACTCTATAACACTGATCCACTCTATAACACTGCTCTACTCTATAACACTGCTCTACTCTATAACACTGATCCACTCTATAACACTGATCCACTCTATTACACTCTATGTGTAACATATGAAGAAAACACTTCTCTAGATGTATGGGGGTCTTAATGCAATCCCATAGTGGTGTTTCCATCTTTGGGTTTGCACATCTCCACGCTTGGCATATTGTCCCCAGGTCCCCCTGCCTGCACGCTCTCCGTTCACGTCCTCACTCCCCCACAGCCGTGTCCTTGAAGCTGTCTGGTCTCATCGCCTGTTTACACTCGCCGCCCATTCTTCCGCTCGCTTGCCCTTTTTTATTAGCTGCGCTCGTCTGGAGTCGCGTTTGGGTCCCCCAAGCTACACGTCCACTTGTCTCCTCCGCTCTCGTAGACTACAGCTCGGCTGGGCTGTGTGACACACTGGGTCTCGCCTCACCTCGCCTGAACTCATCCAGCTGAGCGCCCTGTCTCTCTCTCTCTCTGTGCATGGGCCCTGTGTCTCTCTGTTTCTATGTGCTAGAGAGATGCGCCGATGGGCTATTTTTTCATTCGCAACTGCATCACAAAACTCATCATCCGTCCACTAACCATTTGCACCCACGGTTTTTGACCAAGTTTCAAAACCACACCCGCCCGCCATATTTAACAATGTAGGCTATATAATTTTGTTTTTATTTGAGTAGTTAAACCGCCACCCACCCGAATTTAATTTAAATATTTTCCATCACGTCATCCGCCCGGTCCTGCTGTGGAGTCTGCGGCTGTAACCGCCATCCGCGCATCTCTACTATGTGCATAGCAGTGCATCTGTTTGATGATGTAGGCCAGGTTGTTCTTTACCACCTCCACATCCATTCGTCCATCTGTCTATCCATTCATCCATCCATATGTCAGTGTCTTCTCCACTCTCTTAGACTTGAGCTGGGCCGTGTGTTGACACACTGGGTCTCACCTAACCTCACCCAGCTGAACCCCCTCTCTCCCTGTGCGCGTGGCCGTGTGTCCCTGCTGAGCCTTCTATGTGCATAGTGGTGCATCTGTCTGATGATGCTGGCCAGACGAGATGTCTCTAACCACCTCCACACTCATCTCATCTCTCACTGTCCACCCCTCCAAGGTTTTATCCACATCCATTCATCCATCTGTCTATCCATCCTTCCATCTCTCCATCCATCCATACTCATCTCAGTGTCCGCCCCTCCAAGGTTTCATAGACATCACTCCATCCATCCATCCATCCATCCATCTATCCATCCCACTGGTTGCCTAGCAGCCCTGCCCTTGTTTCCTCCCACCTTTCACCTTCGCCCTCAGCCTCTTATCTCTGATTAATCTGCCAGTCAGTCGACACTCAACACTAACACTATCATCAACACCAACTCTAATCTCAACACTAACACTATCATCAACATTAACTCTAATCTCAACACTAACACCATCATCAACACTAACTGTAATCTCAACATTAACACTATCATCAACACCAACTCTAATCTCAACACTAACTCTAATCTCAACACTAACTCTATCAACACTAACTCTAATCTCAACACTAACTCTAATCTCAACACTAACACTATCATCAACACTAACTCCATCATCAACACTAACTCTAATCTCAACACTAACTCTATCATCAACACTAACTCTAATCTCAACACTAACACGATCATCAACACTAACTCCATCATCAACACTATCTCTAATCTCAACACTAACTCTATCATCAACACTAACTCTAATCTCAACACTAACACTATCATCAACACTAACTCCATCATCAACACTAACTCTAATCTCAACACTAACTCTATCATCAACACTAACTCTAATCTCAACACTAACTCTAATCTCAACACTAACACTATCATCAACACTAACTCTATCATCAACACTAACTCTATCATCAACACTAACTCTAATCCCAACACTAACTCTAATCTCAACACTAACTCTAATATCTACACTAACACTATCATCAACACTAACTCTTATCTCAACACTAACTCTATCATCAACACTAACTCTAATCTCAACACTAACTCTAATCTCAACACTAACAATATCATCAACACTAACTCCATCATCAACACTAACTCTAATCTCAACACTAACTCTATCATCAACACTAACTCTAATCTCAACACTAACTCTAATCTCAACACTAACACTATCATCAACACTAACTCTATCATCAACACTAACTCTAATCTCAACACTAACTCTAATCTCAACACTAACTCTAATATCTACACTAACACTATCATCAACACTAACTGTTATCTCAACACTAACTCTAAACCCTCCCCTCAGTGCCATGGTGTGGTTCTTGGTGCGCTCTGCTTGCTGTACTCAGGAAAAGCCTTGAGGCAGTTAATTAATATCGCTCCTCATAAGCCCTGTGCCGCTACTTGTTTGGCTTAGAATCTCTCTCTCTCTCTCTCTCTCTCTCTCTCCCAGAACCAGTTGCTTGCTTCCTTGGCAGCTTATGCTCGCTCTTTGCAGTGATCAAGCGTAAACGAAATTGCTCTGCTGGGCATTCTCCACCCTCTCTGTGCATTTTCTGCCCCAACATGCAATGGCACAGTCAAACACAAGCCCAGCCTGGCGCAGTCAAACACAAGCCCCAGCCTGGCACAGTCAAACACAAGCCCCAGCCTGGAGCCAGGCCACAGCGCCAGCAGCCAACCCCACAAACCACCTACTTGATTCCAGCTGCAGCTTCAGAGCGGGGAGGGCCTGCTGCTATATGTGTGTCAGTGGGAGAGGCCGGTGTGTGTGTGTGTAAGTGTGAGTGTGTGTGTGTGAGAGAGAGACAGAGAGGGTGAGACAGCGAGAGCGAGGCAGAGAGAGTGAGACAGTGTGAGAGAGAGAGCAAGAGAGCAAGAGAGCGAAACACAAACACATACAAAGACATATACATGGACACATATACACACAAACAAACACACACAAACACACACATACTGTGCTGTACTTTATGATTCATTATGTTCTGTCTATTTTCTGTTCTAGTACAACTAAATGTTTTGGCAATACAAAGTGTAGTTTTGTCATGACAATAAAGTTTTATTACATTGAATTGAGAGAGATATCGAGAGAGAGAGGGAGAGAGACAGAGAGAGAGACAGAGACAGACATACACACAGGCAGACATAGAGAAAACGTTCTGACCCATTGCAGGGTATACATAGGATTATAAACAGACTGGAATAAGAACACATGTGGACAGACACACACACATGCTTACACACACACACAAGCACGCACACACACACACACACACACACACACACACGCTCCATTGGACATAATGTGCAGCACAAACAGGCCATAAAACCAGAAAGGCAGCTCTGGCTATGCTGTATTACTCTTCCATTAAACGCTGCCACTAAAAGGTCACCATTCATGCTAAATTTAGCCACGGTGTTTATTTCAGTACCAGTGTGTGTGCCCACACACACACACATTTTCACAGCACACACATATGGAAATGTACACACAAAGAGTTTCTGTGTTGTGCCTGGCCCCAGCTAAGTTAGGAAAACAGAACATTTTCCCCCTTTTCCCCTCCTTTCTCACAGACTGGGTGTGGGTGTGGTGAGGTCTCAGAGTCCATGCATATATATAAATATATAAACTGGTCAACTGGTTCCCTCTTTTCCCTTCCCCCCACATATCTCTCTCTCTCTCTCTCTTTATCTCTCTCTTTCCCTCTCTCTGTCTCTGTCTGTCTGTCTGTCTCTCTCTCTCGTAGTTCCTTCTCCTTTTCCCTTTCTACTGGCCTTCCATTTCCTATTTCATTCTCTCCATTCCAATTTCTCCCTGTTGCCTCTCCTGCTTACTGCTCCGACGGCCGCACACTCAGTGCTCAGTGATCCTCTCCTGCCATTCTGTGGCCATGGGCCTCTGAAGCACCAGAGAGAGAGAGAGAGAGAGAAAGAGAGAGAGAGACAGAGAGGGAAAGAGAGAGAGAAAAAGAGAGAGATAAAGAGATAGAAAGAGAAAAGGGGGGAGAGAGAGAGAGAGAGAAAGAGAAAAGGAGAGAGAAAGTGAGAGGGGGAGAGTGAGAGAGAGAGCGTGAGAGAAAGAGAGAGAAAGAGAGAGAGATAGAGAGAGAGTGAGAGACAGAGAGAGAGAGAGAAAGAGAGAGAGGGGCAGACAGACAGAGAGAGGGGAAGAGAGAGAGAAAAAGAGAGAGATAAAGAGAGAGAAAGAGAAAAGGGGAGAGAGAGAGAGAGAAAAGGAGAGAGAGAGTGAGAGAGAGAGAGAGAGTGAGAGAGCGTGAGAGAAAGAGAGAGAGATAGAGAGAGAGAGAGGGAAAGAGAGAGAGAGAGAGAGAGAGTGACAGAGAGCGAGAGAGAGGAAGTGAGGGAGAGTGAGAGAGAGGGAGTGAGAGAGAGAGAGGGAGTGAGTGAGAGACAGAGGGAGCATCTCTCCAAACTCACAAGCCGTAGCTTGTCTTAATTAAGGAGTCAGATGTTTGCTGTGAAATGTATCACCTGCCCTCCTACGCCAGGTTCCACCCACTTTTATTACAAACATTTCAAAACTTTTCCCTGCCTTGTCAAGGACCCTCACTGAAGTTATCAGTCCCCAAGTCATCAGTTGTGTGTTGCCTTACATGACCTACAAGTACATAAAAGTGTGACCCGCAAAGTGCACAGGGTACATATCTAATCAAAATGAACCACCATTTAAATTCCTATTCTAAAAGGCTGGTTAGTCTAAGACAGCTTAAGTAGTAACTCATTAAAAAAATCACCTGTGTGAAGCGCAAAGGTAGAACCAATACATGGCAGGACTTTTACTTTCTGAAACTGCGATTTTTCACCCACTTCTGCAAATAATCGAGTTTCACAACTCTCCATAAAACTTTAAAACTTTCAGTGAATGTACTGACTTCCATCGTCTCCTGGCTAGGAAAATAAGACTTTAAAAGTGCCACAACTTTTTCCTGGCCTTTCACGAACATGAGCCTCGCTGCTTATTGTCAGAGTCTTCCTCAGCATAACATTTGGTCTGCTGGTTAGAGTCTGCCTCGGAATGACCTCTGCATTTCTGGTCAGTCAGTCTGTCTGTCTGTCTGTATCGGTACGATCTCCCCACTGGTGGTTAAATGAGGAGCGCAGACTCCCAGGATGGTTGTGTCTCCGTATGACCTCTGCATTTCTGGTCAGTCAGTCTGTCTGTCTGTCTGTATCAGTACGATCTCCCCACTGGTGGTTAAATGAGGGGCGCAGACTCCCAGGCCAAGGAGGGACTGACGAGAGGAGCCTCAGCCCCACTCTTGGCATGCCAGCATTCTGATGCAACTCCAGGGCAATTACACCAGCGAAACAATATTATGTCAGCTGTGGGCTGGAAATATGTACCGGAGGAATGAGGATGTGGGAGCAATCCTTACCGGAGTAGGCAAGTCTAATTCCCGAAGCTTCCCGGGCACACATCAGACCTTACGTTCCATCCCGATTGGGACCAGAGTGGCTTTATGATGAACTCTGTGATCCTAGTACCCATAGCTGCCGGCTCTTTCGTGGCTGTTTTGCCGTTTGTTTGTGTTGTGCGCAACATGATCAATGAATCACTCAGGCTACAAAAAGAGTCTCATTCATCCACACAATAATTCTAAGGCTGGAGACAGACAAATTTGAAACCTTTCAACTGTGGTGAGATTGGACATACACACACACACACACCCACCCAAAACACACTCTCACAAACACACACACACATAAATGCTCAGAAACACACACACACACACAAACAAATATAAAGACAAAAACACAAATACACACACAAACAGTGGAGGGAGGGGACTGATGGAGCAAACAGAGGAACCCTCAGCTGATGACTCACTCACTGCCTGCCTGCTCCGGTCTGCCTGCCTCTCTGTCTTTCTGGTCTGCTTGCCTGTCTGTCTGGTCTGGACAGTGACAGACGGCTGGGAGCACCGATGTGACTCGGTCCACAACCCCTGGCTGGACCCTCCTGCGCCCTCACACTTTGTCTCACAAGTAGCCACGCGCCAGACACATCTGCCCCCCCCCCCCCCCCCCCCCCCCAACCCCCCGATTGCCCCAACCCTGGGTTATTCCCATTTTGGCAGGCCGAATCACCAGAAGAGTGAAGACTGTGAAGGAATATAAGAAGGAGAGAAAGACAGGGAGAGGAGGAGGGAGGGGGAGGACGGAGAGAGATAGAAAGAAAGAGAAAGGGGCAGAGATAGAGAGAGAGTGTGTGATACAGAAAGGGGGAAGAAAGACAAAAAGAAGAGGAGAGATAGAGAGAAAGAATGAAAAAAGAGAGGAAGAAAGAGAATAAGAAAGAGAGAGAGAGAGTGAGACAGACAGAGGCAGAGAGAGGATTTTAAGTTGCAGCAGTATGGGGAGAGGATTGAAGCATGTACTGCAGATAAGAGAGTCTTAATCCTCATGCTGCTGCTGTATGCGCTTGTGCTTCACTTACAGCCCTTGTGTGCTAAACCCCACATGCAGCTCATCAGCCCTCAGTAGGCACAAGAACTTCGGCTTTCACTACGATTGTTTATTCATTTCTGCCAGCCAACCCAGGTTCTGCCACCTAACCTTTGGATTACTCTCAGTATCGTGCTAAACTAGACCAGAAGTGGCTCTGTATAATGAAATACTATTCTACATTTTCTTTTTTTTTTCATTTTCAATATAGTCCTTACCCTGCATTTTCAATACAGCTTTGGAGTTCAGAAGAGTAAGTAAGAATGTGTGTCATCTGGCCAACTCTGTTGTGCCATTTTAGGAAACACTGCACAGGTTTTGTTTTTATAGTGAAATACATATTCTACATATTTCACTTTTATTCCACTTTCAGTATAGTCCATGTCCTGCATTTCCAATACAGTTGTAGAGTTGTAGTCGTCTGTCCAACTCTGTTGTAGTGCCTTTAGGAAATACTGCGCAGTTTTGCCAGACTGGTCCCCGTCGGCCTGTAAAACCCACGCTCCTGTGATTTATAGACAAACGTTTGCTTCCGCACTTACTGTAGTTCCTCCACTTGGCCTGGCCGCCAGAGCCAGTTCGTTTGCTTCCGCACTTACTGTAGCTCCTCCACTTGGCCTGGCCGCCGCAGCGACTTCAGGGCTGCTGTTCTGGGTGTTCTTACAGTGTGTGAGTCATGCCTTTCAGTGTGTGTGTGTGAGAGAGAGAGAGAGCTTATTGCTCACTACACCTAATGTGTGGTCATTGATTACACATGGGTGAAATACAGAAGAGAAATTCCACTGGTTCAAAAAGTGTTCATCCATCCATCCATCTATCCGTCTATCTATCTATCCATCTATCCGTCTATCTATCTATCCGTCCGTCCGTCCGTCCGTCTATCTATCTATCTATCTATCTATCTATCTATCTATCTATCTATCTATCTATCTATCTATCTATCTATCTATCTATCTATCTATCTATCTATCTATCTATCTATCTATCTGTCTATCTGTCTATCTATCTATGACCAACAAAGGACCAGGGCTCAACAGGGGTGACAGTGAGGTGAATGTGGGACACCCTTGTGAAGGATTAGGGAGCTGGCAGACCACACTGATTTCAGAATGCAGCTGGCGTGCCACTGCACTTACAACTAGTGGCCTTACCATGTCCTGAGAGAGACAGAGCAGGGACAAAAAGAGAGAGAGAGAGAGAGAGAGAGAGAGATGGGGGAAGAGAAAGAGAGACAGACAGCGAGAGCATGTAAGGTAATGAGGCTGAGGGGTTCAGAGAGGGCAAGCTGTAGCCTACAGAAGACTCTGCCAATGGAACAGACACTGACAGGAGTTGCGGGAGAGCGAATGCAAACATCAGTGTCCACAACAAACACCAGTGTCCTAAAGAAAAAAAGGGTAAACAAAGAAAAGAAACAAAAACAGGATCCATGTCTAAAAAAGAGAAATGGTGTAAAAAAGTGAAGGATGTGGTCCAACATTCCGACATTGGTGGACAACAAGCTACATCTAAAACCTTTGGGCAACAATCTGGAGCCAGGCTCAGACTTCTCAGTGGTGATGAATAGAAGAATAGAACTAGCCACTTACCCTGTCACCTCCGTAGAGCAGTGGGTACTGCCTTAATTTGAAGCGCCTAGCTGTTCAGGGCCCTGAGTCTATATTCAGAACTAGATTTAGAAAGGGAAGGAAAGCTTCTATTTCGGGAGTCAGCTGTTCGAGAAATGTCTGCCATTTTTTTTGACAATGCTAACTTCACTGGGTGTGGTGAATTAGCGGGAAAACAAAAGACTCTGCGGACATCTCTAAATACAAGCTCATTAGAGTAATGATGGATATTGACTAGACAGTCCAAACAAGAAGGGAACATTTCTGGCAACCTCCCTTTGAAGCAACAAAGCCTGTGGCTTTGTAGAGTCACAGACACAAAAGCTGGAGCTAAGGGTTTATTTTTATTCTGTTAATCATGGGGCTGTACCAAAAGACCAGAAGATGTGGAACTGACCACCGCTACCTGGAACAACCCTGAAATGAAGTAGGCACAGACTCCCTGGAGGACTATGTACTCTCCATATTACTCCAACAAATAGCCGGTATGAATTACAGGAAACAAACAAATTAGCAAAGTAAAAGCAATCAGTGACAAAGTGGACCCCATCCTGGTCGATGCAACTTGCCATTTCATTATGCAATTAGTGAGACAAAACGAATGCCGCGAAGAGGAATGGGGGTGGTGGTGTGTGTGTGTGTGCGTGTTTGTGTGTGTGTATATAGGAGCAGTGGAGGACACGGGTGCCAGGGTGACCTGACAGGCACCCTGTATCCTCCCCACAGCAGCCTCCCCTCTGCCAAGATGCATTGTGGGAAGTCAGGGGTCTGTTGCAGGCCCTGCGGTTTCACCTCCTCTGATCTGACTGTGTCAGAGAGGCTTTACGGAGAAAGGTCTGGGCTTTGGAGGTTAGGGATGGGGAGATGAAGAATTGGCTCCTCTGTGGAGTGGTGGTCTGGGCTTTGGTCGATGTGGGGGTAGGGGTGAGGTCTGGGCTTTAATAATAATAATAATAATAATAATAAAACTTTACTTGTATAGCACAGTTCATACATGCAATATGCAACTCAAAGTGCTTTACAGTTTGGCAGGGTTGTTGCAAGACAACATTTCTTGCGGTTCAGTGATGTCAGAGCACATAAATACAGAAGCAGACTGACTCTTGCATGAACACAGGTAGGCAGTCCTTGTAGGCCCTAGTCAGCAATCTTTGTAGTCCAGTGGCGTTAGAGCTATGCAACGCTCTGTTAATGTGGGCTCTTATGTGGACATAGGTCGGCAGTCTTTGCGGGCCAGGGGCACTACACGAGGAAAATTCATTTAGGCGCAGTCGGTTGTTAGTGTCCCCAGGGAGCAACAGGGGTGAGGAAAAACTCCCTGTTTGTTTGATTTGCGTGAATTCAGGAAGAAACCTCAGGAATCAGTGAGTAAAACTCCCTGTTTTAATGAGGGTAGGGGTGCGGGGGTGAAGGGTTGACTCCTCTATGGAGTGTGGTCTGGGCTTTAGTGGAGGTGGGAGTGGGGGGTGAAGGGTTGACTCCGCTATGGAGTGTAGTCTGGGCTTTAGTGGAGGTGGGAGTGGGGGGTGAAGGGTTGACTCCTCTATGGAGTAAGGTCTGGGCTTTAGTGGAGGTGGGAGTGGGGGGTGAAGGGTTGACTCCTCTATGGAGTAAGGTCTGGGCTTTGGTAGGGGGTGGGGGGTGTGGGTAGGTGGGGATGAAAGGTTGACTCCTCGTGTTTCCGGAGATCTAATCGGGCCACACATGCGAGTCACTGAGCAGAGTCAGCAGACTCATGTGCAACGGGCTTTAGTGGGGGTGGGAGTGGGGGGGTAGGTGGGTATGAAAGGGTGACTCCTCTATGGAGTGGGGTCTGGTCTTTTGGGGGGGGGGGGGGTAGGTATGGGGGTGAGGAAGGGTTAACTCCTCTATGGAGTGTAACTCCTCTCCTGGCTTTGGGGGGGTGGGGGTAGGTGGGGATGAAAGGTTGACTCCTCTATGGAGTGGGGTCTGGTCTTTGGGGGGGGGGGGGGTAGGTATGGGGGTGAGGAAGGGTTAACTCCTCTATGGAGTGTAACTCCTCTCCAGGCTTTGGGGGGGTGGGGGTAGGTGGGGATGAAAGGTTGACTCCTGGTGTTTCCGGAGATCTAATCACACACACATACAGCATGCGAGTCACTGAGCAGACTCATGTGCAACGGTCCGGCCAGGGCGAGATGAGCAGCTTCCTGGGCTCTACTGAGATGCCCCCACACTGGGAAGTCCCAAGAAGCCAGACATACAAAATGCACATCACACCATGACAGAAACATCTGAACACACACACATACACATACACACACACACACACACACACACACAGTCACTCACTTCCTCACTTTCTTTCACACCCACCCACACACACACTTGCTTTCACTCATCTTTTACACACACATCCAGCAAGCAGACTTCCCATTCCCTTCACACACACACCAACCTCTGTTGGGGACGTATCTCAGCTGGTACACTACAAAGCCTCTATTCGGATTCCGCCTGTCGTTTTTGTTCTCTGCAAGATACTGAGCAAGAACGACAGAGTGAGAGGGACAGGATGAGAGACAAGAAAAGAGAGAATGGAGCACCTGTGGCGTAGTGTAGAGTATAAAATGTGACACTGGGTGTCCATGTCTGTGTGATCTCTCGTGGTGGACAGCAGTGAGTGTGACAGCGGTGATGTTGTATGGGGGCTACATAAGCAGGTGAACTGACAGCTGCAGAAAAACCATGTCAGTGTCACACACACACACACACACACACACACACACACACACACACACAGTGTCACTGTCACACATACACACACATTCTCTCTCTCTCTCTCACTGTCAATGCCACTGTCACACACACTCCCTCTGACAGTGTCACTGTCATTATCTGTCACACACACACACACACACACACACACACACACACAATCAAACTGACAATGGGTGTGCAAAGCATGAGGAGCATGTGGACAGTGAGTGGGGTCCACACACACACACACACACACACACGGCCCCGGAACATTCTCTCCGCGTCAGCAAGTCAGTGCTCCCGTTGTTACCTGAGCCGTCAGCAAAAACCCATAAAAGTATCCACGGGGCTGAGCAGCGCGCTCCAGCCCCTGAATCAGCTCAACGGCTCTCACACACACACACACAGCTGTGCAATACTGGGGCACGGGCAAGACCATGGGCAATGCCGAGACCACCACCGCCATCGCCATCATCATCATCATCATCATCACCATGGTCAGATTATGGATTCAAGTGCCCCTGGGCACAAATTTTCCTCACACCAACCCTGCCACCCAAGTTTTCAGGAGGCTACGAGCCAGTTTTCATACAATGTCTGGGTGAACACTACATCTTAGCTCAGGAAGGTCTGCTTGTGAATTGCATGTTTGCATTAATGATGTGCTCACTCTGGAACATTCTATCCATTAGGCTAAGCTACATACCTGAACATAATTTTACTTTTAAGAGCCCTGTCCTGGATCCAGCTGGACCGTTTGCTAGTTCTGCCACGTGCTGTCTGTCCATCTGTCTGTCTGTCTCCTTATCTGTCTGTCTGTCTGTTTGTCTGTCTGTGAGCTTATCTGTCTGTCTGTCTGTCTGTCTGTGAGCTTATCTGTCTGTCTGTCTGTGAGCTTATCTGTCTGTCTGTTTGTCTGTCTGTGAGCTTATCTGTCTGTCTGTCTGTCTGTGAGCTTATCTGCTGACTTTGCCTCCCTAGTAGCCTCTAGCATTGCAGTGATTGCTGCTGCTCCGTGAATGAGTTCCTCACTCCATCTCAGTCACTCACGCCTGCTGATCACCTGTCGCTTTTGTTTCTTAAACAAAATTTAAATTCAATTTAATTGGTATATGGCTGAAAGGACAGTAAAGCTCACTTAGTACCCAAAGGTAGATTTTGCTGGCGGTAGACAGTCCTCATATACATACACATACACACATACACACACACACAGACAGACACACACACACACACACACACAGACACACACACACACACAGACACACTCACGCCTGCTGATGACCCACCGTTTCTGTGTCTTCATCTCCTCTGGTTTCCCAGGACGTTCTTCAAGTTAATGTATTTAAATTTAATTGGTATATGGCTGTGTATATGGCTGAAAGGACAATAAAACTCACTTGAGTTGACTTACTACCCAAAGGTAGAGTTTGTTGGTGGTGGACAGTCCTCATATACATACACATACACATACATACACACGCACACACACACACACGACATCTTAAGACAATGACACTAAAACTGAAAGTGTTCTTAGAGGTCCAGTCTCTACTAAACCACTGAAGTGTGTAACGAAAGAGATAAATCCTTATCGATCTCTCCCTCTCCATTTTCTCCCTCTTTTGAGGTGTATGTCTTTTTTCTGTTCTTCTCATTTTAGTTTTGGTACTCATCAGACAGAGAGGGAGATCAGAGAGATGATAAAGGAGATTTTAAAATCCTCCCCATCATGTGTGTCCCTCACGGTCTCCCCTCCTCTTCATGGCAAGCCCATTTGCCATGCAGTAACACAGGCCATTAGTCAAGAACACGCACTGAGCACAAGGACCTCATCAAGCTCAGAGCTTTCAGAGACGCGCCAATGAGATGGAGTCCATTCAACACCGTGCAAACAGACCAGTCAGATGAGTCGCGGCACAGAGGGGAGGAGGGAGAGGGAGACAGAGACAGAGAGAGAGAGAGAGAGAGAGGGAGAGAGAGGGAGAGAGAGGGAGAGAGAGGTAGAGAGAGCAAGAGGAAGAGGGAGGGAGAGAAAGAAACAGGGTGACAGAGAGAAACACAAAGGTAAAGAGTGACAGACAGAGAGAGGGACAGAGAGAGGGAGAGAGACAGAGAGAGACAGAGAGGGAGAGAGAGAAAAGCAAACAGTATCAACATAAATAAGCTGGCTGCATTTTTCACAGCCTTAAAACAAACACAAGTGAAATACAACACAATAGAAATTACATAGCAATACTGCACAGTGAACCAATGACTGCAGAACACTGCTCTAACTATCGATGCGGACGACAACATATGGAAGCCATTAAGTGCACGTGGATACCTAAAGCTTCAAATGCACCTGAGGAGGCCCAGTCTCATGCAGCAGACGCGTGGGCAACATGTGCCACAGACACGGAGGCCGCAGACAGGCGCGGGCCGACAGAACAGGGGGATGATCATGTTTGTCTTTCAGCCAGCCCTGCGCTCAGGAAACAGGATAGCAGGTTCAAGGATCGCACACGCGTTACATAACAGATCACACACACACACACACACACACACACACACACACACACACACACACACACCCTCTCTCTGCTTTACGATGTGTCCGACACACAGGCTACAAGTGTGTTTCTCCCTCCCCCTCACCTGTGTGGAGGCAGGCAGGCAGGCAGGTAGGCAGGCACACACACACACACAGTCTAGTGGGATCAACAAAAGGCCCTCTATCTAGACTGAGAGCTGTCAGTAAATGTTTGTGTTTAGGCTGGCGTCACCATAGCAGGCAAACAGGAACTCAAACACCATTGTGGCCATTGTTTTCTCACCTACTGTACCAGCGACTGACGTAAAGGGACACGGCGGCTTGAAACGTTGCCAGCAACAGTGTAGCTTTACTGAGCATATCTGCTTTCTGTTGACAGGTTTAATGGCACTAACCTACTGTGCGCAATAATAATAATAATAATAGTAATAGTAATAATAATAATCATCATCATCATAATCATAATCATCATCATCATCATAACTGCATTTCTGCAGAAAATGCTAAAAGTGTGCTTGCTCGATTCTCAACTTGATTCAGTGGTTTTACATGTTTAAAAAGTGATTTTTAGCTGTAAAATTCCAGTGAAATATGGTGAAGTTGGGCAAATTGTCATATCAACACAATGTATTTCTATCAAAGACATGGTCGTAAGCACTTACAGTAAGTTGAGTGTTAATATATCATAGTTTGACTGAGATACAATGTGATTTCCTGTACTGGAACCTGTGATTCCAAGACCAGTTTGCTCACTATTAGGACAGAGCTGCCAACTGCCCTACCCATGATGCTGTAGGCCCAGGCACCACCCTGATCACCGCGCCCATGGGCTGCCAACATGTGGGTGCATCTGATCCCTGATGTCTGACTGCAGTACTGCTCTAATGGAACCATAGTTCATCACGGTTACTTGTGCTGCAATTGGTACAAACTACATGCTGACAGCCTACAGAATGTGGATGTTTCATTCCCAGAACAAAAAAGACTGCATATATTTCCTGACCACAAATCATCTTTGAACACTTGTAATCCTCTGCGAATACACACACACAAATTAATAATAAGTTACAGTATTTATTAGATGCTTTTCTCCAAAGTGATGTACAACACTAAAAACACTTTTTTTAAGTTCTATGTGTGTGTTACTTACGTTATATAGTGTGTTAAGTCACGGAATGTTTACAGCATATCGCCATGGTGAAGCGGACAATGGAATGGCAGTGGCATGGTGATGGCTGAGGTAACTAGGCAAAGAGCAGCGACAAGACGTGACACGGCCTCTACCGGCTGAGAGAGGAGAGAGAAGAGAGGAGAGATGAGAGGAGGAAAGATGAGGAGAGGAAAGAAGAGAGGAGAGGAGAGGAAAGGAGGAGAGATGAGAAGAGAGGAGAGATGAGAGAAGGAGAGGAGGAAAGAGAAGAAGAGGAGAGAGATGAGAGGAGAGATGAGAGAAGGAGAGGAGGAAAGACGGGGAGAGAGGGGAGAGATGAGAGAACAAGAAGAAGAGGAGAGATGAGAGGAGGAAAGAGGAGAGGAGAGAGAAGGACAGGAGAGAGGAGAGAAGGACAGAGAGATGAGAAGGGAGGAGAGATAGGGAGAGAGGAGAGAGATGAGAGGAGGAAAGAGGAGAAGAGGAGAAGAGATGTGGAAAAAGGAGAGAGATGAGATGAAGAGAGAGGAGGAGAGAACAGGAGATGAGGAGAAGAGGACAGAGGAGAGAGATGAGATGGAGAGAGGAGAGAACAGGAGATGAGGAGAAGAGGACACAGGAGAGAGATGAGACGGAGAGAGGAGGAGATGTGGAGACAGGAGAGAAATGAGATGAAGAGAGAGGAGAGAGGAGATGTAGAGACGAGGGGAAAGGAGAGAGATGAGACAAAGACAGAGACGAGAGCCAGCTGATCTCAGCAGCAACAGCAGCAGCATAGTGGTGGTAGTGACACTGACGGATGGGGGAACTGTGGGAGGGAGGAGACATAAAAACAAGCCTGCATGATACCACCACCACCACCACCACCACCACCGCTGCTACCATTAATAGCATCACCTCCTCCTCCTGCCTCTCCTCCACCACCACCACCGCTGCTACCATTAATAGCATCACCTCCTCCTCCTGCCTCTCCTCCACCACCACCACCGCTGCTACCATTAATAGCATCACCTCCTCCTCCTGCCTCTCCTCCACCACCACCACCGCTGCTACCATTAATAGCATCACCTCCTCCTCCTGCCTCTCCTCCACCACCACCACCACTGCTGTTACCATTAATAGCATCACCTCCTCCTCCTGCCTCTCCTCCACCACCACCTCCACCACTGCTGCTACCAATAATAGCATCACCTCCTCCTCCTGCCTCTCGTCCACCACCACCTCCACCACTGCTGCTACCAATAATAGCATCACCTCCTCCTCCTGCCTCTCCTCCACCACCACCACCGCTGCTGCTGCTACCAATTATAGCATCACCTCCTCCTCCTGCCTCTCCTCCACCACCACAGCTGCTGCTGCTACCAATAATAGCATCACCTCCTCCTCCTCCTGCAGCCTCTCCACCACCACCGCTGCTACCATTAATAGCATCACCTCCTCCTCCTGCCTCTCCTCCACCACCACCACCACTGCTGCTACCAATAATAGCATCACCTCCTCCTTCTGCCTCTCCTCCTCCACCACTACTGACACCAATAATAGCATCACCTCCTCCTCCTGCCTCTCCTCCACCACCACCACCACTGCTGCTACCAATAATAGCATCACCTCCTCCTTCTGCCTCTCCTCCACCACCACTACTGACACCAATAATAGCACGACCACCATCACCACCACTGCTACCATTAATGGCATCACCTCATCCTGCTTCTGTCCCACCACCACCACCTCCTCCTCTTCCACCTCTACCACCTCCTCCTCCTGATTCTCCTCTACCACCACCACCTCCTCCTCTTCCACCTCTACCACCTCCTCCTCCTGATTCTCCTCTACCACCACCCCTTCCTCCTCTTCCACTACCTCCTCTACCACCACCTCCTCCTCTTGCTGCTGCTCTTTACTCCAGCCTAGAGCAGCGTTATCCTCTCCCACACCCAGATTTACAGCCCACCCGGCTTAGCGCCACAGACAGCAGCGGGGGCCGCGGGGCTGTTTTGTTTCTTATATTTATGGTGTGTGTGTGTGTGTGTGTGTGTGTGTGTGTGTGTGTCTGTGTGTTTTTCACACGTTGTCTGTCTGGGACGCATTACTGTGTTTTAAAAAGCCCTGCTGGAGCCGAGAGACATGTCGTGAGAGTGGTGGACGTGGTCTGCGTGTGTGTGTGTGTGTGTGTGTTAAATCACAGAGGGGGAAAAGAGACAGTGAAGAGGAGGAAAAAAAGAATCTCCTTCCTCAGCACTTACACAGAGTCAAGGACGGGGCGAGGAAGAGCGACAGAAGCGCCCGCTAAGACAGGAAAAGAAAAGAAAAGAGAAAAGAGAAAAGAGAGAGAGAGAACAGAACAGCAGCGCTGCCACCACCATCTAAATGCAGTGCTTCAGTCTCTCCTGGCTGCTGCGTGCGCTCCATGACGGGGGAAGAGCGAGAGCCAGCACTGAGGCAGCAGCCTCTAGTGAGTCTGCTGAAAGAGCCTCCACTCTTCTCTCTCTCCCTCTCTCCCTCCCTCTCTCTCTCTCCCTCTCACTTCCTTCCTCTCTCTCTCGCTCTCTTTCTCGCCTTCTCCCTCCCTCCTCTCTCTCTCTCTCCCTCTCACTTTCTTCCTCTCTCTCTCGCCTTCTCCCTCCCTCTCTCCCTCCCTCTCTCTCTCGCTTTCTCCCCCCCCTCTCTTCCTGTCGCTTTCTTCTTCCCTCTTTCCCTCCCTCCCTCTCTGTCTCTCTCTCTCTCTTCCTGTCGCTTTCTTCCTCTCTCTCTCTTTCCCTCCCTTGCTCACTTTCTCCCTCCTTCTCTCTTCCTCTCCCCCCCTCAGGCTGTGCTGAGGCCATTTCAGACGCGTGATGTAGCTGATCGTGGCTCTGAGGGACTCGTGGCTATTTTTAGCCTTCCAGAGGCCCCTCTGGCCCACAGAAATAAAAACTAATGTGGAGACTAACGTGGAGGGAGAAAGCCTGAAGTGGGAACACTACCACTACATATTGTCAACAGGCTCTAAATGCACCAAGCAGTCCACATACAGTATATGACTTTATTTGGAAAGCATTTTTTGTGAGAGAATTTTATATGGCATTTAAAAATATACAAAAATCCACCCTATGAACAAAACTAAGAGAGAGAAAAAAAGACACAGAAACAAATCTACTTAAAAAAAAAACATAAATGTATGACTACTCCAAAAACCCCACACATTATTGACTTTGTACAAGAACAAACATAATTCCTGTCCAGCTCCCTTCTGCTTTGACACCTAGATAACTGTTCCTGGAAGCGGGAGCATTGTTGCGAGCGCTTAAAAGGGGCCCTGTCGAAGCATGGAGGCGTGCCAGAGAAATATAGGACACCATCACCTCGCCTCGCCTCGCCTCTCCTCTCCTCTCCTCGCTTCACCGCGTGCCAGGAGAGGAGAGTAACACCAGCGTGCATGCAGGGCTCAGCAGGGCTGGTCCTCGTGCTCCAGCAGGATCAATAACGCCAGGGCTCAGGGCTTCCAACGCCAGCGACAACAGATACTCCCGCTCCCTCTGAACGAAGATCGATGCGAAAACGAGTGCTCGCGCCCGAACACACGTCCCAAGGAAATGAGATAGGAGCGGGAGAGACAGCAGAATGGCAGAAGGGGAGGAGGAGAGAGATAGAGAGAGAGAGAGAGAGAGAGAGAGAGAGAGAGAGAGAGAGAGAGATAGAGAGAGAGAGAGAGAGAGAGAGAGAGAGAGACAAAGAGAGAGAGGGAGGGAGGAAGAAACAACTGATTGGCTACAATCTAAAAACCCTGTCCGTTGTTTCGCCCGACAGCCAGACTCAGACTGAGGGACTCACTGAGAGAACACAAGCTTGGTGCGGTGGGGAAAAAAACCCTGTCAGGCTGTCAAGATAAGTAAGGTGAGGTGAGGTAAGAAGTCCAGTAAGGTGAGGTGAGGTTAGGGGTCCAGTAAGGTGAGGTGAGGTTAGGGGTCCAGTAAGGTGAGGTGAGGTTAGGGGTCCAGTAAGGTGAGGTTAGGGGTCCAGTAAGGTGAGGTAAGGTAAGGGGTCCAGTAAGGTCAGTTAAGAGTCCGTAGAATGTGAAGTGAATGTGAAGAAAGTGTGAAGGAGGGAGAGGATGTGTCCCTGGGTGAGTTGTCTAGAGAGGGGGGAGAGGTGCTCCAGAGCATCCCCATGCGTCCCTGGATGTGTTGTCTACGGGGGTGGGGGGAGGCTCCAGAGCATCACCAGGAGCTGAAGTCCCCAAACCCCGTCCTGCCTTTGGGCTTCTTGGAGGCTGCCTCGCCGCTGGTGGAGGGCTTGTCATTGTCCGCGGAGCGTTTCCTGTTGGGGGCAGAGGAGGATAGATAGGGCTGATTATTTAGTACCCCACTGTCACAGTGTAACTGAGGTCTTCCTGCATATTCCAGACCTTGTGTCGAACCTGCCACCTCACAGCAACTACGGTTTTGGAGACAGACGCGCTACCAAGTCAGCTAAAAGCCAGGCTATTAGCTCAGTCAGCAGCATGTGTTTTTGAGGTGTTGGGAGGGAGGTTTATTAACGTTCTCCACCGGAGCTGTGCTAGCTGCCATCCGTTACAACAGCACAAGTGATGGTAACATCTTTGTGTGCCAATGCACATAACTTGTAAAATCAACAAAGGGCTGAAAGAAATACCCACTGACTGCCAATTAACAGGCATATGTCACTAATTACCATAGATCGAGTCTGAATGTAGAACGATTTATGACACACACGCATGCGCATACACGCAGACACAAACACGCATGCGAATGTGCGAATGTGCGCGAATGTGTGCGCGCGCACGCACGCACACACACACACACCCACACAGGCTGTGAAGCAACCGGTAGGACAGCAGAGGCCCAGGCACTGGGATATATTATTGGGAGGATCTCTGTGGGGGTTTATGGGTAATTAAGATGGCTCCCACTGAGACCCTGGGAGACTGCTGCTTCAGTCCAAGACCCCATGATCTATGTGACACATCTGTCCCTTTCCCTTTCTGTCTGTCTCTCTGTCTTTCTCTCTCTCTCTCTCTCTCTCTCACCCACACACACCCATACCGATAATCCTTTTCAGCACTCCCACATGGTTAAGCTGCTTTCAGGGAAACCTTCGATCCTCACAGCCCTTTATGTACTGCACTGTGTGGGTGAGCATTGCTCCAGACCCGACGGACATTGACGGACATTGACAGGCATTGCTGTACACACAGAATATTCCAGACTTCTGCCCCTCTATTGGACATGGCCCCATGGGACTGACCACTCATGTAGTTTACCAAAGTGAAGCAGAATAGAACATCAATCAAAAATCACAAACAACCAGTGAATGCCAATTTGAATGGTAACTATATTCAATGTTAGCTTTTTAAATGCATAAATTCATGTACAATTGGATAATCAAACAAATTGGACTGAATAAATCAAACAGACAAACCGAGAGAGACAATATATTGCCTGGGTCTTGGGCTTCTGCTCCTGCTGGGCTGGGCTGGGTGTGTGTGTGTGTGACTTACGTGGCGGCTGTGTTGATGTACTTGCCCACGCCCGGGCCAGAAGGTCTTGGGCTTGTGTGTGTGTGTGTGTGTGTGTGTGTGTGTGTGTGTGTGTGTGTGTCAGACGTACGTGGCGGCTGTGTTGATATACTTGCCCACACCGGGTTTAAAGGTCTTGGGCTTCTGCTCCTGCGGGGCTCTGCTCTGGGTGTGTGTGTGTGTGTGTGTGTGTGTGAGACAGACTTACGTGGCGGTAGGCCTGTGCAAAAAATCGATACGATTTAAAAATCGAGTTGGCAGGTCAAATCGATTCATTTTCCATGAAACTGGAGTTAAAAGGTTTTTTTTTAATCCCGTCCCCATACAGTTTATATTCCAAGCGCACAGCGCATGCATTTCATTTTTACATTCGCCAAGACCCAAGGCTATCCCTACTGCACTTCCTGCAGTGGTAACAGCACGACCAATTTGTTTAAGCATTTGAAGCACAAATAACCATCTGAGTGGGAGAAAGCAGTAGTTATTTCATTTTAAATTGGGTGGGGCGCATCGATTCGAATCGTGAATCTAGTTTTTTATTAAAAAATCGAAGATTTTTTTTGTGGGTGAAATCGCCCAGCCCTACGTGGCGGCTGTGTTGATGTACTTGCCCACACCGGGTTTAAAGGTCTTGGGCTTCTGCTCCTGCTGCGCTCTGCTCTGGGTGTGTGTGTGTGTGTGTGTGCGTGTGTCTTACGTGGCGGCTGTGTTGATGTACTTGCCCACGCCGGGCCGGAAGGTCTTGGGCTTCTGCTCCTGCTGCGCTCTGCTCTGGGTGTGTGTGTGTGTGTGTGTGTGTGTGTGTGTGTGTGTGTGTGTGTGTGTGTGTGTGTGTGTGTCTTACGTGGCGGCTGTGTTGATGTACTTGCCCACGCCGGGCCTGAAGGTCTTGGGCTTCTGCTCCTGCTGGGCTCTGCTCTGTGTGTGTGTGTGTGTGTGTGTGTGTGTGTGTGTGTGTGTCTTACGTGGCGGCTGTGTTGATGTACTTGCCCACACCGGGCCTGAAGGTCTTGGGCTTCTGCTCCTGCTGGGCTCTGCTCTGTGTGTGTGTGTGTGTGTGTGTGTGTGTCTTACGTGGTGGCTGTGTTGATGTACTTGCCCACGCCGGGCCTGAAGGTCTTGGGCTTCTGCTCCTGCTGGGCTCTGCTCTGTGTGTGTGTGTGTGTGTGTGTGTGTGTGTGTGTGTGTGTGTGTGTGTGTCTTACGTGGCGGCTGTGTTGATGTACTTGCCCACGCCGGGCCTGAAGGTCTTGGGCTTCTGCTCCTGCTGGGCTCTGCTCTGTGTGTGTGTGTGTGTGTGTGTGTGTGTGTCTTACGTGGTGGCTGTGTTGATGTACTTGCCCACGCCGGGCCTGAAGGTCTTGGGCTTCTGCTCCTGCTGGGCTCTGCTCTGTGTGTGTGTGTGTGTGTGTGTGTGTGTGTGTGTGTGTGTGTCTTACGTGGCGGCTGTGTTGATGTACTTGCCCACGCCGGGCCTGAAGGTCTTGGGCTTCTGCTCCTGCTGGGCTCTGCTCTGGGTGGCGGCTGCCTGCGCTCGCTCCTCCTCCTGCTGTTTCACCTCCTTCTCCCGCTCCGCCGCAATCTGACCACATACACGCACACATGCACACACACACGCACGCACACACGCACACACAGACTTCATCACGTGCATCTTATAGATACACACAGAACCTTCTTCTCCAAATATGGCGAATTCCAATGACTGATGATATTGATTTTACATACACTCATATGTACATACATATACAGACACATACATACACATGCATACAGACAAACACACATACGCATAGAGAGAAAACCACATGTGCACACATACACACACAAACACAAAGACGCACACACAGACACACATAAGCATACATATGCACATGCACACACACACTCACACACACACACAAACACACAAATACAGACACAAAATAAAAGTTACATAACTGCACTGCATGTATAGGCAGCTGTGGCCTGGTCTTGCAATCGGAAGGTTGCCGGTTCGAATCCCGCCCCAACCCATGGTTGCGATGCCCTTGAGCAAGGCATCTAACCCCACACAGCTCCAGGGACTGTAACTGAAACCCTGTAAATATCTGTAAGTCGCTCTGGATAAGAGCGTCAGCTAAGTGTAATGTAATAAAAATGTATAAACTTCTGTCTTGCCCCCATTTTAATTACTGTACAGTGTCCTTGGGTACCGTAAGGAGCTTCAAATTAAATGTATTATTAAATATATACCCACATACACAGCCACACACACTATAGGCCGTGAACACCTACACTTAGCAGACGTGACCAGACATTACACACCAGACCAGGTCTGCTTCAGCTGCTCTGATTGTCTGGGCCATGCAAATGAACAAAGCAGTGCTCCAGTTTCTCCTCTGGAGCCGCAGTGTGCCAATGAACCCAGACTCCTAACGCCACTGTGGGAGATGCCAGCTTCGTCACGGCCACAGTGTGCCAATGAACCCAGACTCCTAACGCCACTAGGGGAGATGCCAGCTTCGTCACGGCCACAGAGGGACTACTGTGCTGGGATCGCTCTACTCCACTCCCAAACAACACACACACACAAAGACAAACACACACACACACAATTACCCACATACACACACACACACAGACAAACACACACACACAATTACCCACATACACACACACACACAGACAAACACACACAATTACCCACATACACACACACACACACAGACAAACACACACACACACAATTACCCACATACACACACAAAGACAAACACACACACACACAATTACCCACATACACACACACAGACAAACACACACACACAATTACCCACTTACACACACACACACACACACACACACAGACAGACTCAAACCCATGTAGACATAAACAAACACACACACATGCACACACACACACACAAACAACCCCCCCACCCACACCCCAATCATCTCATTGGTGCAGGGTTGTTTGCAGTCTCCTAATGGCCAGTGTGTCTACAGACAGACATGTGCAGGAAGCAGGTCTCAGGGCATTGCTCAGATTGCAGCACACCACTGCAGCTACGCAGGACACAGCCACACACACAACAACACACCACTGCAGCTACGCAGGACACAGCCACACACACAACAACACACCACTGCAGCTACGCAGGACACAGCCACACACACAACGCAACACTGCAGCTACTCAGGGCACAGCTACACACACAACACACCACTGCAGCTACGCAGGGCACAACCACACACACAACAACACAACACTGCAGCTACGCAGGACACAGCCACACACACAACAACACTGCAGCTACGCAGGGCACAGCCACACACACACACAACACTGCAGCTATGCAGGGCACAGCCACACACACAACACTGCAGCTACGCAGGGCACAGCCACACACACAACAACACTGCAGCTACGCAGGGCACAGCCACACACACAACAACACTGCAGCTACGCAGGGCACAGCCACACACACAACAACACACAACACTGCAGCTACGCAGGGCACAGCCACACACACAACAACACACCACTGCAGCTACGCAGGACACAGCCACACACACACACAACACACCACTGCAGCTATGCAGGACACAGCCACACAACACACCACTGCAGCTACGCAGGGCACAGCCACACAAGACAACACAACAGAGAGGACGGATTTTAAACAAGTTTAGGATAAAAAATTGGCACCTGCGACAACACTAACCAGACATTCAACAGGGCAGCTCGAGGAAAGCCCTCATCTCTCCATCCAGACACACACTCACATGTAGGTATGTGCATTCGTGCATGCACACACACAAAGACGAGAACACAAACACGAGAACACACACACACACACAGCTTATCCATGTATTCCTACATGAAAAACACCAGCAGGAAACAGTAATACGCCCAACATTCCTCCAAGACAAATAATCAGAGATGTTTATCGTGCAGCGATATGGCGCACAGACACATGCTTATAGTCTACATAAAGGGTGGCACAGCTCTGCACACTCACTATCTGCACTCAACATCTGGACAGGAGCGGGCAGAGAGGGGGGGTGTGTGTGCCTGTGCATGTATGGGTGTGTGTGTGTGTGTGTGTGTGTGTGTGCATGCATGTGTGCACATGTACATTTGTGTGGTGTGTGTCTGGGTATGGGTGCGGGTGTGTGCATGCGTCTGTTTGCATGTGCATGTATGTACGTGTGTGTGTGTATGGGTGGGGGTGTGTGCGCGTGTGTGTGTGTGCATGTGCATGTATGTACGTGTGTGTGTGTATGGGTGGGGGTGTGTGCATGCGTCTGTTTGCATGTGCATGTATGTACGTGTGTGTGTGTATGGGTGGGGGTGTGTCCGTGTGTGTGTGTGTGTGTGCATGTGCATGTATGTACGTGTGTGTGTGTATGGGTGGGGGTGTGTGCGTGTGTGTGTGTGTGCATGTGCATGTATGTACGTGTGTGTGTGTATGGGTTTATGTGTGGGTATGGGTGGGGGTGTGTGCGTGTGTGTGTGTGTGCATGTGCATGTATGTACATGTGTGTGTGTGTATGGGTGTGGGTATGTGTGCATGTGTGTGTGTGTGTGTGTGTGCGTGTGTGTGTAAGGAATGAAAGGTGCGAAGGAACTAGGGAGTAGAACATGCTGTGCTTTTAGTGGGCACTGCTTCCTGCTACCTCAGCGCTCTTTCAAAGACACTGCACAGATCAACACAGAGCTGAAGACATGCCTTGGACATGGACACACACACACTCTGTCTCTCTCACACACACGCGCTAAATGTGTAAACATTGACACAAGCATGCTCACTCACACACACACACACACACACACACACACAGGATATTTAAAAAAAAAAAAAACATCCAAATGCATAAATGTGAGTCTCTATGTACAAAAGTCACTATGAGGGGTAGAGTTTAAAGAAAAAAAAAACAGGTAAAGAAATATTTTTGTACTGCAGGGTTGGGAAGCTATTTAAAAAAACAACTATGAAAACACGACACACACACACACACACACACACACACACTGACCTGTGCATCTGCTTCCTCGTAAGGGTCCACGAACACAGTGGTGCTCAGCAGTTTAACCTCACTCTGTGGTTGGACAAAAACAAACCATCAGACAACACACACACACACACACACTTGGGTCTGTGAATAAGACTGCAAAGCCTATATTATGCTAAATGTATACCAGAGTCAACATCTGCCAGAGTTAAGTTGTGTATGTAAGTATATTTGGGCAATAAATCTGAGGCAATAAGTCTGATTCTGATTGAGAAATATATACACATAGCAGCTCTCACTGTGTCTTTTATAATTGGACCATGAGTCTGTTTAACGAAGTCAATAATAAACAAAAATAACATGGCCACTTGGACCCCTAGCTTGTTCTGAGGGTAAGCACCTTGGGTTTGTCCGTCTTTGGATCGCTCTCCACATTCTCCATGGCTGTGAGAGCCTCAAAACCCCCCACCACCCTGGGGAGAGAGAGAGAGAGAGAGAGAGAGAGAGAGAGAGAGAGAGAGAGAGAGAGAGAGAGAGAGAGAGAGAGAGAGAGAGAGAGAGAGGGAGAGAGGGAGAGAGGGAGAGAGAGAGAGAGGGAGAGAGAGGGAGAGAGAGGGAGAGGGAGAGAGACAGAGAGGGACTATACATAGTGATGTTTCACCCACAGTGTGTCCTGCAGGAACATTGTTAGTAAAGGTCTTGGTTGTATGGGGAGGTATTCCATTTTATTCTATTTATTCCTTTGTATATACATACATTTTACCGCAAACCCCATGTTCATCAAGTGGCATACCTAAGAATTTCATTTTTAACAAACTAAGAATTTCATTGTCCTGTAATGCATGGATGCATGGAAGTATTTTACCTTGTTATGGTTGAGAAGTATATAACTAATATTATTCATATTAGTTCTTTGCATTGTGGTTGTTTAAGCTTTCCAACTGATATGAACAGACATACATATTTCTTTAATTTCATCACCTAAATTTTAATCCAAATCTAATCTAGTGTTCTTAGTGTTGTTAAGGTGGCCACCTTAAATTATAAAGCAGACAGTGAAATACTAACCCAGCGTTGAACTGCAAAGTTCAACTTAACGCCAATGAAATACAAAAGCAAGCACTCGCCTAATCTCCCAAACAACGTGGCAACTGAGATGGGCCGGTAACAAGAGGCAGAGAGCTTAACTCCGTCTGGTCAAGTTCCCACCTGAAGACAGCCTAAACAAAGACGCCTCGCCTTCTCGTTGTTAGGTGAGACTACTGGTAATATCGAGGATAAAAGAAACGATTCAGCACAAATTTGTTTGCTTTTTGAAAACGTACCAGGCATAGTATATGTGGGACGCAGTGTGCACTTGGACTTGAAGTGAACGTGACTTGGCTCTAAAGTGTGTGTGGGGTGCTGCTATGCTAGGAGCTGCTGGTTTAGGGGCTGGCAGACTTGGCCTGCTCAGGCCTGAGGTAGCTCATCCTGCTCTATAGGGTTAAACTGGTGACTGGCTCCCTTAATATACACATACACACTCGCACACACACACCTGCGCGTAGGCACACATGCACGCACACACACACTTACTTCTTTATTTGTGTCCACAAGTAATGTAAAGTTATGTATTAACAGTTGTAAAAGTTGCTCAGACATGACTCCGTTACATTAACCAAAGTAGCACTCCATGTGGACTGCACATACGCAGTGTTGGGCAAGCTACTTGTAAAATGTAGTGAGCTAAGCTATCAGCTACTCAACCATAAATTAAGCTTCACTACACTAAAGCTACCACCATTACAAATGTAGTGAGCTAAGCTACAAAAATGTGGGGAAAAGTAGTTTACTACATGAGAAGCTACATTGTACCGACATAATGTCCCAGGGATAGCTTATAAGACTAGGAACATTTGTATGGAATAAAATGGTTATAGTTTCTTTAGGAGCCTAGATGCTTATGTCCAAAGTGACTTACAGCACAGGACAGAAACAAAAAAAGATAGGCCTACTTTGTTGTCTGTGTTGTGCATGTGCGTATGTGCCATAGACTGTGCACTGTGTAAGTGTAGGCCCAGCTGTTTTTTTTTTATTATTATTTATTTATTTTCAAACCTCACTTTCAACATTTCTTGATATGGCAGTATTTGCTTATGCTGTATTATTTTCATATCCACCTTAGTTTTTTACCATCCCAAAGAAAATATGTAGGTAGGCTAAAAGACAAGCAAAACTGACCACCAGCAAATACTAAATGACTTGCCATATTATTTTCTGTGTATTATTGTAGGCTACATAAATATGCAATAATGCCACTTGGAAAGTGAAAGCAAAGAGGCGGATATCCCTGGCTTCAGCAAATACTGCCATGAATTCAGACAAATATGAATGATTGGGTTGTGTTAGAATCAGCTGGCTGATAGAAATAGCCTAAGTGGTGGAGGTGAACAATCTTCTGCAGTAGCCTACTTGTCACCTTCACACACATTGCATTTGAGCAACAAACTACTAAAAAAAACAGTCACTTTGTGTCCAGTGTAAATTCCAACCCAGATCCAACAAAAATAGGACAAATAAGCTTACCGATCAATTAATTCAACATGTTATAACCTACGTGCAATATGAACTACGAGCCTCTGCTGAGTGGCACGGTGCCATCTGAACTCGCCCGTTTCCAAAGACAGCTTACATAATGATGCACTTTGAGAAGATGTTTGTCATCTCATTTATTGTTTTCCTTTTCCTATAACATTTATGCAAGTATCAACTGCATTAGTCTCCTCTTGGAAGCTTTAAAATCCTCACGTTGTTGTAGCCATTTCCATATCGAAGTGTTGGTCGCCAATAGTTCAAGCTAGTTATCTAGCGGGACCTCTATGTGGATATTATCCGATGTCAGTGATCACGTCGCCGGCCAGCTTACCGTGGCAGCCTGGCTCCCACACGAGTGGGAGCAGCTTGCCCATGATGTTTAACAGACATTCACTTTATTGTGCTCAAAACCATATTGTGATGCAGGTAACTGCTGTTTTCCTCAGGCATGCCCTGAAATGTGTAGCTTTTGTGGACGCTACGTCGCTACTTGACAAAAAAAAATAGCTTAACTACAGGGACGTTACTCCATAAATAAAGTAGTGACGCTACGGCCAAGCTACTGGGAAATGTAGTTAAACTAGTAGCTTCGCTACAAGTAGCGGCGCTACTGCCCATCACTGCACATACGCACACACAACACACACACACACACACACACACAGAAAGATACACCTAATAACCTCTGCCACACCAGCATACTGCGACTATAGACTTATGTTGCATTCCCACTATGGGGCAAAACCCCCTAGGTATTTAAGGAAAAGCTTCGGACTCTATCTGTTTCTATAATCGAAGCAGGACCGGGGCGCCGTGGCCCAAACGGTGAGGTACCACCTGAGAGAAGCCACATTACCCCTACAAACTGTTTTCAGACGCTTTCTGCTTTTATCCTTTTATGTGTTTTAATGCTTTTATACATTTTATGTACCACATACTTTTTTTTTACTTTTTTATGTTTTATGTTTTTACATATTGTCCTTTGCTTTTATTTTTGTTAAGCACATTGAATTGCCGTTGTGTATGGAATGCACTATACAAATAAACTTGCCTGGCCCTGTTTTAGCTCGTCTTTGCTGGCTGCGAATGCAAGCCAGAGCTGATTTAAAAATCCCTCTTCTAGCATACAAGACCTTAAACAATCTTGCACCAGTCTATTTAAGCCAGCTCCTTAAGCCTTATGCAGCACATTTTCCCCAGTTCAGTGAATGTTGTATGAATGCAGATGTGTGCAATATGTTTGATCTGTTTTTGCAATGTGTATTATGTGTATGCTGCTGGACACCTTCATTTCCTTCGGGATCAATAAAGTAACTCTACTCTACTCTACATCCACTATGTTCTACAAGTGCTGGTCTTCCATCCATACCATCTGTAAATAAGAAATCGGCAAGGCATAAATCATCCGCCTTACGTGCACCGACACTATGGAATGGCCTCCCACTACACGTCAGGGAGGCCGGCTCTGGTGAAACTGAACTGAATTGAAGCCCGATTACATTACACCTCTTTAGAGTTTCCAGCTAAGTGCCCCAGCCTGTGCTTCCTTCAGGGCAGCACCATAGGCCTGGCGTGAACATTAGCGTTGGCGCTGGACAAACGTGAGGCGCCATCTACCTAAAATAATATCAATAATAAAATAATATAAAATAAAATTAATAATAATATAAAAATGTATTAAATATATTAAAATATTAAAAAATATTAATAATGACATATGTTAATACTAAAAATGTTACGTACAACATTATCATCATTATTCCCATTCCTTCACCACCTGAGAAAGAGCCTGATTACGTTACGCGTCTTTACAGTTTCCAACTGCCCCTGCCTGTGCTTTATTCAGGGCACCACATGGGCCTGGCACTGGCGTTGGCGATGGCTTTGGCGCTGGGCAACCGTGAGGCGCCGAGCGTGACAACCCCTGCGGCTGCCGTGACAAAGGGCGACGTATATCACCCACTGGCCGAACGGAGCGGAGCGGAGCCACGTCGAGCGAAGCGGATCCCATCCTGCTATTAAACTCGGTGACTTTTACAGTCCTTGGCCCGTCTCCATTGGCCAAGGCTTGGTGGGGTGGGGGGGTGGTGGGGGGCCTTGCACAGAACCCAGGCGTCCTCGGGAAGGTGCTTAAATCACAGCTGGCATCAGCTGGTGTCGGCCGCAGACACGCTGTGGATTGTTTATTGAAGAGCCGAGGGAAAGTGGAGATGAAAACATCTACAATACGCCCCCAGACACACACACACACACGCACACGCACACGCACACGCACACGCACACGCACACGCACACGCGCACACACACACACACACACACACACACACACACACACACACACCCCTCCTTTACAAGTCTGTACTTAGAGTGAGGATAAAGGTGTGTCAGCAAAAAAGGCTGAAGAGGGAGGGGTGGGGGTCTGGGGGGGTCTAACGACATGTCCTACCCTCTGAGCCACGTTCACTTGATTAAATGTCACTTAAAATTCATTAGAAACCGCGACAACAGCCTTTGGTCTCTGGAATTTTATGGGGAGAGAGACTCTGAGCAAAAACCTCTTTCCGCTCATGACACAAACTAATGATGTGCCTTCCTCTTTGTGCACCATCTGCTGTTATTTGTTTATTTTATTTGTTATTTGTGGCCCTGCCTTACCTATATGCTTTTGTAACTGCATGGCTTCTGCCTATAGGCAGTTATACGCTTATAGTTATTGTGACAAGATGCATCCCATCTATGCACCTGGCACTAAACGCTGGATAAAATAAACAGAGCAAAATGATTTCTGACCAGTCAATGTAGGCTACTGAAGGAGAATAGGTTTATTAACTTAGCATGCTATGTTAACTTAAAGCAAGTGATTGGTGGAAAAGTCCTATGATTTTGTTTTGCTCCTTTCTATTAGGTTTACCACCTAAGTTTTGCAGAACCAACTTTTGTGTCTAGCGGCCCTTGCTAAACTGAACTCCCGTAAGTTCCAAAACCCAAACCCTCTGCAAAAACATTTCAATGTTTCTGGTATAATACTGCAAAGAAACTCTTTCAAAAACTTTCACATGAGGCTTAAAAACACCTTTGGAATCTACCGTGCCTGTTCCCAATTTGTAGTTAGGTGCTATGCGTTGTCTACAGCTTCCAGAAGCCAAAAACGGCAATCCTGTCAACTACACTCCCGATGGTAAGCACCCCGATGTGTACACCTAGCCTACACAACATCAGCTTGTGTAGAAACATGCAAAAGACACCAGCTAGCTGGAACACCATCCTGGACAATGTTCATCTACACACGTAAATAGGGAAGCTGGTAAATGTGATGGTGGTAGTGAGAGAGGAATACCACAGGGAGGAGAACCTGAGCAGGTGGGAAACGAGGCGATAATAGCTGCAAAGATGAGTGAGATGAGCGGAGGGGGACGGAGAGAATTTCCCAGGATGCATTGCTCTGACACGGATGGCGGATGCATCTTTGCAGCTCAGAATGCGGTGAGGCCAATACTCCACAGAGTTTCCATCACAGTAGCACCCACTGTGAGGGGTGTTGGTATGTCTGTGTTTGTGCGTGCGTGTGTTTGTGTGTGTGGTCCACATTAATTTTAGACTTATCTAAGACCCCATGAGATGGAAATATTCTTGTGCACGGCACTTGGACACTGACGAGCATGCTTTACACAGTGGCCAACATGTTGGCCTGACTAAGACTCGTGTCAATCTGTCACTGCTTCATGACCAGCTGACAGTTGAAACCAAGTGTGACATCCAGAATCACCCAGATTAACCAGTGGCTTTACGAGCAAAAGATAACTGCTAGCACACAACCCCCAAAGTATCCAATTATGTAACTGTGTACTGAACAAGCAGCATCAAGTCACTATGTGTGTGTACGTAAAAAGTCACTGTGTGTGTGTAAGTTTAAAGGGTGGTACGGTGTTTAGGGCAAGTTAAGTGCTTTCCTGACAACCAGTTCAACATATTTAGTCAGCTGAAGGATGACTTAGCTTGGGGAACATCAGGGATGCACTGATCGTATGTGCTTCCCTGCAGCGAGCAACAGTCCACTACATAAAGCATAATGGTGCATTACTTACACCAAAGATCACTGCCCCAGTTTTACAGTTTGTAAGGGCATGCGTGTTGTTGTTTTATGTTGCGCACGTGCAACCTGCGCAAGTCTACGGGGCTACTCCAAAAATTGATCTCTACTCCTGGATTGGACAGATCCTATTAGCTAGCATTGTAGGTGACTGATTCAGTATGGTACCCTACATGCTATTACTACATATCATCTAAACATGAAAATTACTTCTTACTTGTGAAAGGAGATGGCCTGCTGTCTGAAGTATTTATTGGCATAGTTGTAGCAGCCAAAAGCAAAACACTGGATGCCTTTAGAGCGTTAATTTTCTTGGCTGGTG
Source organism: Coilia nasus (assembly GCA_027475355.1). NCBI lineage: Eukaryota > Metazoa > Chordata > Actinopteri > Clupeiformes > Engraulidae > Coilia > Coilia nasus. Next base: position 5,693,206 of record CM050217.1, on the reverse strand, counting down.
CTGCTCTGCCATGGTTGCAGATGAAAGTAGCACATTTCAAAATGGCGGAGTTGTTGACACGCCAAAAGTCACGTGACGCCCAATCCAGGAACAGAGATCAATGATTCCAAGTAGGTGGTAGTGACTAACCCAGCTATCTCAGTATCTCAGAGTAGTGACTAACCCAGATATCTCAGTATCTCAGAGTAGTGACTAACCCAGATATCTCAGTATCTCAGAGTAGTGACTAACCCAGATATCTCAGTATCTCAGAGTAGTGACTAACCCAGCTATCTCAGTATCTCAGAGTACGTGCTAAATCTAGTAATAAGAGAGACATGGATTCTGTCTCGTGACAAAAGCAAAAACAAAGCCATAGGGCTCCTCTTCTGGGAGGTTTATCAATTGCTCTGAGTTAAAAGAGACATTTTGTATAAAATTAACTTTGGGTATGTTAAAACATAATAATGAGTTGGTATGTTTGCTGAGGAGCAAAACTATGCTAGCCTGTTGCATTAGGAACCTGACTATTTTTACAGTTTTTGTCGAAAAGGCTCATAATGCTAGTGATCAGAGCACAAAGGAAGCTTAAAGACGTTGCTATTTTTAAACAATTAAAAAAGCTCGAAGAAAGCTGTTTAGTGCCTAAACAGTGACTAAAGGTGCTTTCTGGAACAGCCCCTGGGAGAAGGCTGAGGCTGTCGCGTGTACCTTATCGCAGTGCAGCTCCAGGTTGAGGTCCCCCTTGTTGGTGTGCAGGCGCACGTAGCCCTTCTTCTTCACGTACTGATAGCGCACAGTGTCATCAGCGATGGCATCTGGGGGTTTGGGGGAGGTGCAAGGTTAGGACGAGCAGCAATTCATTTTGTTCATATGCCAGCCTGCAACAGTGGCCCTACAGGTACTAGTGGTCTCTGGACAAAGCGACTAACAACCATTTGTAGCAAAACTCACCAATGACATAAACAAGCAAGCAATTAAATTAAATAAGACTTGTTAAAAAAAATCAGTAGTCTTTCGGTGGAGTTGACCATTCTTATGTAATGAGAAACAGCTAGAATTTTTCCAAAAGACACATTTTGTTTTGTTGACATTTCTTTAACACATACAGCACCTCCTGAAAAATGCCTGCAGATGAACAGAGGCCAGGTCTGAAAGGGTTTTTTTTAGGTTGTTTTGGCTAAGAGAGCAGTGTTTGCAGGTTTTACCTGCTTCGTGGATGGTGGCGGGAGCCATGGCTGTGGAGGTGAAGGACGCAGAGACCCTGCCAGTGGAGTAGTGGGCCTGCAGAGGAGAGGGGAGGGGAGGGGAGGGGAGGGGAGGGGAGGGGAAGGAGAAAAAAAGAGTGAGTGAGAAAGAGTGTGGGAGATGGGGGGAGATGGGGGGAGAGGTGGGGAGTCAAGTAAGAGTGGGAACGAGGAAGTGAGAGAGACAGACAGTGATTTGTTTCTACCAGAGCAAACAGCAAAGTCGATAAAACCGCAGGTAGAGGAAGTTGAGAATATCTAACCTGAGCAAACACCAAAAAAAGAAGCGTTGAGGGAAAACAGTGCGGGCTTTAGAGTTTAAGGGGTGTGGTGTGCCGTCTGACTGACACTGCAATAGTCCTTACTATTTAAAAATGAATAAAACAGCATCTAAACTAAAACCAAGCTATTGGAGAGCTTGGAATTGATTTAAAAGGTACACTATAAACACAGACAAAATGGCCACCCCCTTTATTACCTCCGCCAGCGGAGGTTTTGTAATCATCCGCATTTGTTTGTTTGTTAGTTAGCAACATAAATCCAAAAGTTATGAATGGATTTTGATGAAATTTGAAGGCTAGGTAAAAAATTGGCTAACTTAAAAGTAATTAGATTTTGGTGGTGATCTGAGCTGCCCTGGCAGAGGTCTGCGCTCTCTAAATGCTTTTGTAGTTTCAAATTATTTCTACATGAACAAACCTGCACAAAACCTAAAATCCAAGAGTATTATTTTCTCCCTGACGCTGTCTCTTCTGTCGTGTTCCACCAGTCATGCTTGCCCAGAAACCACTAGGCCACATGGTCATAACAACGTGTAGTGGACTCCTGCTCGTGGAGTTTGGTTAACATAAAAAACACAGCTCACTTCGTCATCACTCACAGCCCCCACCCTCTCCACACAGACACACACACACACACACACACACAAACACACACACTCAAAAGCTGGTCCATGCCAAGAAACACACTGCGTCTGAGAAGAGTGCGGGGGCGGTGAGTGAGTCTGCTGCTCTGACTGCAGCATGGCTCATGCACGCACGCACGCACTTTCTCTCTCTCTCTCACACACACACACACACACACACACACACACACACAGCTCCTCCTGGCCTGCCCATGGGCGTGAGCAAAGGCACCAGAACCGGCGGTGCTGTGCCATCCCACCCCTCCTCTCCTCTCCTCTCCTCTCCTCTCCTCTCCTCTCCTCTCCTCTCCTCTGCTCTGCTCTGCTCTGCTCTGCTCTGCTCTCCTCCCCGGGCCCATTGTCCATTGTGTGCATGGCCTGGGTGACCGCGAGCCGTGAGGACAGCTATTATTGGCCCGTCAATGGCCCAGAGGTGAAACAGGAAGTGTGATCAGCAGTGTGGCATGAGGTTATTGTGTGACGGCTGTTTTTAAAATGGATCAAGAACCTAAACTGGAAACAGAAAGCGTGTGTGTATGTGTTTGTGTGTGTGTCTCCTACACTGACCTGCTAGTGTGGTGTAATTTTGTCTAGTCCAAAATTACTGTCGCCAAAAGCGAAAGAAATGTACAGCCACAAACATGTGAAGTTTTCATCATAATATTTCTCTACATCTGCATCATCATTCTGCATTCACTGTTTAAGTTCTGACTCTGCCTCATTTACATGTATCAGGTCATCTCTGACTGAAAGTTAAGCCATCTTTAAGGGAACAGCAACAAAAGGACAGAAACTGCCACTGCTGCTCCCTCTCCTTCACACTGTAATTAAGGCGATCCACGCCTGGCCATTGACAAACCTCATTTGAGGAAGTGAATGAGTGTCGACTGCTCTCAGGCCTCGCCTTGACCCTTATCTGACACTCCTCACCTCTTCGGCTTTCCGCAGAGACATAATCATCTCCTGTGACCCTGTGGCCTTGCGTCATCTTTGTGTCCTGCTCTCCAGGGGCGAGTTCCACCGATGCACGGGTTTGCTATGGTTTCCTGATTGAACGAATTGTTTGGCCACAGCGTACTGCAACATTCTGCAACATATTTTTGGGATTGTTTGCTCCTGTTTGGTAGGCGTGTTCGACCACTTATCCAATCGGTGACAACGTTGTACTATCGTCTTCCCGTGATTTCCTCTGCCAGAACGGCAAAAAGAATCGCCCTCTCAGCTGCCGTAGGTCCACGTCATACAACAGGGTGTTCAGTGCACCTACGTTTTTGTTGAGTTGTCCGTGTTGCTACGTTTCATGCGTCTAGAACTCGGCCCAGGCCTCCAACCCATCATCAGGGCCCTACTGACTGATTTGGGATCAGTTAAAGGAAACCTCATATGCTACTGACAGCCCTAATCCAGTCCTTCTGAAGAGGACCAAATAAATGACCTGTGATCCTGTGGGCCAATGGCACCTGTACCCTGATCTCCAAACCCTGTAACCCCCCGAAAACCAGGGCCACAAACTGATCTGGGATCAATTAAAAGAGACCTTCTGTCTTTTTTCTTCCACAACATCTCCTTTATGGAGCTTTCGTGCATGTACTGCAAACAGTATGCAAAATACACTCCGTTGGGAGTAACCGTTTTCCACTGAGGCCATTTTTCTTGCTTGCCTACGAAGTGCTCATTGCTAATTCAGCAAATTTTCTTTCACTTGCAAGGTGACATCACCTTGTACTACAGTCCTCAAATAGCACAGCGGGAAAACTTTTGTTTTACCTTTAACGAAACAATACCAAAGAAAAGAGTTTTCCAATGATAAATCACGCCTGTTCTCGGTCTAATCTGTCTCTGCTTTTGTCTTCATTCCTGTAGCTGCTGGAGGATTATAACACTTAAACGACCAATCAGAGCAGGGCGGGTGAGCCGACCAATGACAATGCCTTTCAGAGCTAGGCTATACAGAGCTGAGAAAGATGAGAAAGACAATGCATTTTGTATCCTCAAAGCATGATAATCCATTTCAATACAACTCAAAAACGAGAATTATGACCAGTGAAAATAAGCATCTAAAGGTGCTTTCACACTGCACGACACGGGGGTGGCGACACAGTACGACGCGCTAATTTACCCCGGGACGGCAGTGTGAATGCACAGCGTGTTTTTGAACCCTCTTCTGAAAAGGTGGGTTGAGAAGGTGTAGCCCAGTGGCACTGTAACATTACGCCACGCATATTGCTGGGCGTGTGCAATGACGTGAATGACCCGTGCATCGTAGTAAATACACCTGTCTGCAAAGTTTTCATTCAGTTTTTTAAAACAACCATGGCGAGACACACAGAGTTGTTGCTGGCTCTTTGCACAACCATTCAAGGACAAATGACATGGTACTGTACTGCACCTAGATGCTTACATGGGATTGCAAATATTTGCAAAGAATACATTTGATGCCGATTTACTGTAGCTATTTGTACACGGCACCATCAGGTGAACTATAGCGCTATCATTAAATCATTTACTCTATCCACACATTTTCGCCCACATCGAAAAAGCCCACAACACTTAGGGTGAAGATGCACTGGGCGATAGTGGTCTTTGTGGGGATATTTGCAGTCACATATTTCGGGATATTCACAATATATGGAGATATATTGATGGATGCGCTCTGGACATATGTTTCCTTAACAAAACAGTAGTGCTATCATCAAACATCACTCTACAGTTTTCAAACATTTTACTCTCCTGGTTAAAAGGCACACAACACAATGCTTTGTCTCTCAAAATATGCTGTTTATTTAACATAAAATGTTCAGCATTGCATTTACCCTACCGTTTCCATTGTCATGTCATTGTTTTGTTTCTAAAAAAATGCTTCCAGCGACCACAGAGTTTAAAATGACGCTACAACTACCGGGGTAACAGGAAGTGAACTCGCATTTTTTTTTAATTCAAAATCATGCACTTCCAAACAATACCGAAATCGGGGATATTATTCCTTGCACATTTAGGCTACATGATAAAGCTGTTGACCAACAAACATGTACAGCATCTAAATTAAGAACAAATTACGAACTCACGTTGGGTGAGTTATATTTGATTTAGGCCAAATAAACAGCATGTTTCGAAAGACAGTTAGCAGTTTGCCTCTGAACTCCTTGTTGGTGATTTTGTAGTTCTGCTCAGCTGTTTCCCCTGTTTTAAAAAAGTCCCGACGGTGGGTGGTGGCAGTTGTGAAACGTCACCATACCACACCCTGCGCCCCGTCTCGCCTCGGCTCGTGTTCACGCTCGCCCCGGGTCGCAAAAAACTGTAGGGTCCGAGGTGGGTTGAATTGGCTTGTCATTTGGACACGCCACCCCGTGTCGGCAGAGTGAACGCAACAGACGACCCACTAATTTCGGCTGAAATTACCGGTAAATTTGGCAGTGTGAAAGTGCCTTAATATATGCGTTCGGTCACAGTGTCACTTGGCAACAACTGGCAGAGAGCAAACACCGAGACAGAGCACAGCACCTCGGAGACGCATCTCTCTCCTCATCCCTCCCTCCATCCCTCTCCTTGTCCCTCCTTTCCTGTCGCCTTCTCTCTCTCTGCACACTCCCAAAAAATAATCACAACGGCACAAAGGCATTTGAGTAGCCAGCCCTGACCTCAATGTGACTGCTCACAGTCTGCTGGCAGTCATTTTTGGAGTTCACACTAGTAGTGAGGGAAGACGGGCAGACGGAGCGAGGGAGGGAGAGAGGGAGAGGGGGATGGATAGTAAACGAGACAGACGTCTGGAGAGAGTGCCACGAAGCAGAAGTCACTGGCCATGTTAAGGTGAGCAGTGAAAAGGAACGAGAGGAAAGGATGCACAAGGCAAAGCTGGAGAGAGAGAGAGAGAGAGAGAGAGAGAGAGAGAGAGAGAGAGAAAGAGACAGAGAGAGAGATAGAGAGAAAGAGACAGAGAAAGAGACAGAGAGAGAGATAGATAGAAAGAGACAGAGAGAGAGAGAGAGAGAGACGAGAGAGAGATAGAGAGAAAGAGACACAGAGAGACAGAGAGAGAGGGAGGGGGAGAGAGAGAGAAAGACAAGAGAGAGAGAGAGACAGAGAGGCAGAGGGAGAGAGAGGCAGAGAGAGAGACAGAGAGACAGACAGAGAGAGCGAATTAGAGAGAGAGATGGAGGGAAAGAGAGAGAAACTGACAAAGAAAGAGAGAGAGATGGAGAGAGAGAGAGAGAGAGAGAGAGAGAGAGAGATCGAGAGAGAGAGAGAGAGATCGAGAGAGATCGAGAGAGAGAGAGAGAGAGAGAGAGAGAGAGAGAGAGAGAGAGAGAGAGAGAGAGAGAGAGAGAGAGAGAGAGAGATAGGGAGATAGAGAGATAGAGCCTGCCTTTCTCTCTTCCCCTCAGCTTTCTCCCTTTTGGCTGGTAGCTGCAACAGCTGGCTAAGACAAATGCAAGGCCACGAGAAACACAGTCTGGAAAGGCCCTGGTGAAGCATTTACTGGTGCAGAAGAAACAGTCTTCTCCCCAGTGTGGCACATAAAAACATCAGTCACTGTAGTGGCCTAAAGCACGCATCCGCACATCCGTCTGCAATCTCTGGGTCCTGGACAACGCCAGGCAAACCAAACAACAAACAATGTCCGCAACAGCATGTTTTAGTCACGGTGATCGAAACTTTGTTCGGGAACATATACTGGTGTTGCGGACTTTGTTGTTAGGTTAAAAAAAAAAACATCAAACAGTAAGTAAGCCAGGACAGAGAGTGAGGCTAGACAGAGAGGTCTGCTCTCTGCCAGTTGTTGCCAAGTGACACTGTGACTGAAAGGATATATTAGATGCTTATTTTCATTGGTCATAATACTCACTTTTGAGTTGTATTGGCAGAGAGTGAGGCTAGACAGAGAGGACTGGGGAGCCCCACCCCAAAAAAGAGACTCACTGCATTGAGCTTGTCCGTCTTCTTGGCCTCGGGCTCCTTCATGGTGGAGGCCAGCAGCTCGTCGCCCTTGTAGTCCCTGTAGAGCTCCGCCAGCGTCTCCCGCGTCTCCAGGTTGGTGCTCTTCAGGTGGTAGCCCGGCTCCAGCTTGGCCTTCTCCTCATCTGCACAACCATCACATTACATTACAACACATCACATTACACTACACTACAGTACATTAAACTACACTACATCACATTACAACACATTACATTACACTACATTACATTACACTGCACTACAGTACATTAAACTACACTACATCACATTACAACACATCACATTACACTACACTACATTACATTACACTACACTACAGTACATTACACTACACTACAGTACATTAAACTACACTACATCACATTACAACACATTTCAATACACTACATTACATTACACTACACTACAGTACATTAAACTACACTACATCACATTACAACACATTTCAATGCACTACATTACATTACACTACACTACATTACAACACATTTAAAAACATTAAATTACACTGCATTACATTATAGGGCTACACAATATATTGTAATACATGGCTTAACTGGAAAAAAATGGGACATTACTGTGAAACAGCTTACAGAAATGTCCCATTTACTCCAGTTAAGTCATGTTTTTTCACATATGAAGATATTTCGGACCTACTGCCCTTGATATCCACCCCATAGGCTGTGTACTGGGTATGGCCTAGTGGTGAAGATTAAGCTGAAAGACATTAAAACTATACTGAAATATTTGTTTATTTCTCTCAAAACATATCGTCATCGCAACATTCAGCAATGTTACTGCATTTTTCAAATATCGTGCAGCCCTATTACTTTACAACACATTTCAATACATTACACTTAGCAGACGCTTTTATCCAAAGCAAGCTAGAGATATGCAGAGGAAACCAGGCAGAGACAGCCAGACAGCTTCTTTAAATCAACAAATGGCACAACTTTTTTTTCTTGTGGTTTGTCTGTTTTTTTTTTTTTTTTTGTAATCCAATTATATTATTATTTACACATGCTTTGGCAACATAAGTGCTGTCATCATGTCAGTAAAGCTGCTTTTGTGTTTGAAATTTGAGAAAGCGAGACAGAGACAGAGAGAGAGAGACAGAGACAGAGAGAGAGAGAGAGAGAGAGAGAGAGAGAGGAAGAGAGAGGAGAGACCAACAGACAGTCAGACAGACAGACAGACATTGAAAGTCACAAACACAACATATCCACAAACATGTCTGGTTTCATCAAAACTGGAAGCAGTAAGATAACTACATAGACAGACAGCCAGAACAGACAGACGGGCAGGCAGGCAGTCTGACAAACCGATGGAGCGGTTGAGCAACCAGCAGACACACAGAGACAGATACACAGACACAGGCACTTTAGGGATCCCAGAGGACATTAGGGAGATGACAGGTGTTTAAGACGCACAAGGTCTGCCAGATATATTACGTTACTCTCATTCAATTTTTTTAAACAGGCACAGCTCTCGAACCAGGAAAGAAAAACTAACACGCACTGGCCATCTCCTGGCTGGGCCACACAGGAGCAAAACCATGGCAACAGCTTCGGAGTTTTCTGCGAACCATCTCCCATTCCAGCACATGATAAATACCACTACCCCCCATGTTAGGGGTCAGTGATTAATGCAATGTGGGGGGTGGGGGTGTGTGCTATGGCCGCTAATATCTACGTCCAGCAGAGGGCCAACACACACACACACACACACACACGTGGGCTGCCCCCCCTGTAAAAACATGGCGGTCTTGGACTCGTGTAAATTGATGAAACATCTGGCGAGCACATGACACGAGGCAGAAAGGCAGAAACACACACACACACACACACCTGGGTCCAGGACTTTGAGATTGTTTTTCACGTGGAAGAAGTTGGACACGTTGAACTTATCCAGGTTGGTGGGGTCCTGGGGAGACAGGAAGAGAGGAGGAGCTGCAGTGAGAAACGAGCCAATGAAATAAACACAACTATTACACACGTACATGACAACTGTGTGCTGTTATCATGCAACTATTACACACGTACATGACAACTGTGTGCTGTTATCATGCAACTATTACACACGTACATGACAACTGTGTGCTGTTATCATGCAACTATTACACACGTACAACTGAGTGCTTTTATCAAACACACAAAACCTCTTTTTACAGTTGCTTACAAAACCCCAGTCATGTTTTCCATCATTTGCATCAAGATGTTTTTCCTTCTCTCTCACACATACACACACACATTGAAATATAGACAGAAAGAGACATAAGAAGAGATAGAGAGAGAGAGATAAAGAGCGAGAGCAAGAGAGAGAGCGAGAGAGAGAGATAAAGAGAGAGATAAAGAGAGCGAGAGATAAAGAGAGAGCGAGAGAGAGAAAGAGATAAAGAGAGAGATAACGAGAGAGACAGAGAGAGAATGGCCACTGCTTAGTCCTGCTAGTGCTGTGGAAAAGGAGGCCCAGGGGGGCTGAGTGTGTGTTTATAGAAAGGGCAGCACAACAGAGGGCCAGTAGAAAAGCCATGCAACCATTCAGCGTGCATACACATCCCACACACATCCCACACACATCCCACACACATGCCATACACATCCCATACACATCCCACACACATGCCATACACTCTCATCCCATCCCACACACATCCCATACACATGCCATACACATCCCACACACATCCCATACACATCCCATACACATCCCACACACATCCCACACACATCCCACACACATCCCGTACACATCCCGTACACATGCCATACACATGCCATACACATCCCACACACATCCCACACACATCCCATACACATCCCATACACATCCCATACACATCCCACACACATCCCACACACATCCCACACACATCCCGTACACATGCCATACACATGCCATACACATGCCATACACACTCATCCCATCCCACACACATGCCATACACATCCCGTACACATCCCGTACACATGCCATACACTCTCATCCAATCCCATACACATCCCACACACATCCCGTACACATGCCATACACATCCCATACACTCTCATCCCACACACATCCCACACACATCCCACACACATCCCACACACATCCCACACACATCCCACACACATCCCACACACATCCCACACACTCTCATCCCATCCCACACACATCCCGTACACATCCCGTACACATGCCACACACATCCCACACACATCCCACACACATCCCGTACACATGCCATACACATCCCACACACATCCCACACACATCCCACACACATCCCACACACATCCCGTACACATCCCGTACACATGCCACACACATCCCACACACATCCCACACACATCCCGTACACATGCCATACACTCTCATCCCATCCCACACACATCCCATCCCACACACATCCCATACACATCCCGTACACATGCCATACACATCCCGTACACATGCCATACACTCTCATCCCATCCCATACACATCCCATACACATCCCATACACATGCCATACACATCCCACACACATCCCACACACATCCCACACACATCCCACACACATCCCACACACATCCCACACACTCTCATCCCATCCCACACACATCCCACACACATCCCACACACATCCCACACACATCCCGTACACATGCCATACACATGCCATACACATCCCATACACATCCCATCCCTTACGGCTCATTCACACCAAACACTCTCCGTATACAGCGCGTGCCCATTTTCTGTCCGTATTCGTTTAGAATGCATGTTAACAAATTAGACTATTCACACCGCACGCGTGATCAGAGAGTATTCTGTCACACATGGGCAGTGGTGGCCTAGCGGCTAAGGCATCGGACCTGTGACCGCAAGGATCGCAGGTTCGAATCCCAAGTCGCCAGTAGTGCCACTGAGGTACCCTGAGCATGGTACCGTCCCCACTCACTGCTCCCCGGGCGCCGTTGTCATGGCTGCCCCCTGCTCACATGTGTGATGGGTTAAATGCAGAGGTTGAATTTCGTTGTGTGCACTGTGTGCTGTGCTGTGCCGTGTGATCACAATGACAGAAATGGGAGACTTTCACATACACATATACTGGACACGCTTACGTGCTGTACACGCTCAAGTTGGGGTGAATGAGCCCTTATACACACACAAACACACACACACACACAATCACATTTTCATTTAACATTCTCTCTCCCCAGCTTTCTCGCACTAAATCTTAAGGCCGAATCACCCTCCTCCCTCCCTCTCTCTCTCTCTCTCTCTCTCTCTCTCTCTCTCTCTCTCTCTCTCTCTCTCTCTCTCTCTGACCATAATGCACCCACCATCACACTCTTTCTCTGGCCGTGACTTCCCGGAGGCAGGATCTGGTCCAAATGGGTCACGCCTCATAATGAGGTCAGAGCCGCGCGTGCCCTCGAAGCCCTGACCTCTCGCTGACCTCCCCAACACTACTGGCCGTCATGATGGGCCTGAGCGTGGCGCCGCGCTATGCCTGGCCCCCGCTGTGTTATCTGTGTTATTCAGGGCACTGGGGCTACACACTCACACCGACGTGCGTGTAAATGTGTGTAAGTGTGTATGTGTGTGTGCAAGTGTACATATGTGTGTGCAAGTGTGCATTTGTGTGTGCAAGTGCGTGTGTGCATATGTGGGGATGAAAGTTGCAGTGGCAATCTACAGCATGGCTTGTGTTGGGGGGCACTTTAAAGCCAATGGCAGACCTAATGGGCTTTTCAGACATACGATATGCCCACAAACACACCAAATATAGCCTGCACAATAAAAGCGCTTCACCACAGGAGATCTAAGAACTGCTGTTGTGATCTATGAGCTGTTGACAGTGACCACATGCCAGCCTTTCCCTGAGCTGTGGTTTTGCAGCACGTAAGTGAGTAACTACAAGGCCAGGCCTCGACGCCGGCACTGAACCAACCATGTGTGGCACAGGTGTTACAAATCTCCTCTGCCGCTAACACACACACCTGCAGCGTGATGAGGTCCTGCCGGGTGAACGGCTCATCAGTTAGAAGATCTTTAAAGCTCTTCGTCTTGATGTTCAACTGCTCCACAGCCTGCAGATGGAGAGGGAGTGTGTGAGACAGTGAAAGAGCGACGAGAATGAGTGAGAGTGAGAAAGTGAGAGAGAGAGAAAGAGAGAAAGAGAGAGAGGGAGGGAGGGAGGGAAGGAAGAAGGGAAGGAGGAAGAGAGAAAGAGGGAGGGAGGGAGGGAGGGAGAGTATCAGGCTTGGTCTGGGATTACAGTCAGACTACATACTGATATAGCCAGAGGCAGATCATGCAAACCAAATCTAATTAAATCCTCCAGCACTGTACTGAGCTGACCTGGGCATTTTATAACAAAACAAACAAAAACACAGCAAGAAAGCAGCTTACCTCATTGGAGTACACATTGCCTGTGACCTTATTGGCAATGATGTGGGAGTTGTTTGTGAAGACGGTGTAGAGAACAGGGCAGTGATATTTGCCTGGTGAATAAAGACAGAAACCATAAATACTAAACAGTAAATGCCTTACGACACACAAAAGCAAACACTGGTGCTCAATAATTAAAGGACAAAGTGAAATAAATAATGCATTTACACCAAATCCATCACAAGGTGTGAAATCTTAAGTTATGCCGAGGCTGAAAATTGGTTGTCAGTCGCTGACGGAGTGTCTGTACCTTCATTGTTCTTGCTAAAGTTCAGCTTGATGAGAGCCTTTGCCTCCAGCTTCTGTTGAGAAACACACAGATATAAACAAATAGCAGTGGGAAACTGAACAAATAAGGAATAACAACAAACAAAAAAACCCTTAACGATTGGTAGCCATTTTCCACTAAGGTAATTGTCTTGCCAAACGACAGGCATTTGATTGGCCTCCCTCTGGCGAGTCTCAAGGGAGTCGCGCACACATAGAGACGATTCATACGAAGCAACAAATTCCACCGTGGCCTTTCTCAAAGGGACTATATTAACAGCCATCCGATCAGGCCTCAGATTAAACTTCTGCAGCCGCACCATCATCGAATTACTGTACAGCAGCATGAAAACTGTGTCAGCTGTGAAAATACAACCACTGCTAAAGGGCTTGTCGTGCTCCCAGCCGGTATGCACTTTACACTGCACTCTTTATACATTTGTTTAAAATTAGTTTTTTTGCAGAGTCATGTCCGCAACAAAAGTCCTTGCTTTTTGGCATTAAATCTATATAGTCTCAGAGGTGAAATCTTAGTCATCCATATAGGTGACATTGACATATAAACTAAAAGTTTTCATATTCCCTACACTCCACTTTTTTGGGGGAAATACACTCATTTTCTAACTCCCTTAGAGTTAAACAGCTGAGTTTTACAGTTTTTGAATCCATTCAGCCAATCTCCAGATTAGGCACAGGCACCATAGAATACATCTTTGAATCGTATTAGACCAGTAGCATCTTACTGCCAGGCCTGGAAATCGGCTGAATGGATTCAGAAACAGTAAAACCTAACTGTTTAATGCTATGGGAGTTGGAAAATGAGGCCATTTCTCAAAAAAAAAAAAAGTGTTCCTTGAAGGAGGGTGCTTCTACAATGCATCCACACAGTTAGTTTGCCAACCCAAGACAAGGGCACCTGCCACTGACTGTCATACTGGCATCCCCCACCCACCCGCGTCAGCCAGATGGCGATGCAGGGCACCCAGACCAAAAGTCACAGATGCAGGCCAGATCTACCCTTAACCCAGGCACCCCCATGGCAGTGGCCGACCCTTTTACCAGGGCTGATCCAGTCAACCCACTGCCTGATCGACCGGCTGACCTGCCCACTGGGGATGGAAAACATTTGATTGGGTTGGAAATGGGTTCACAAGACACCATGCAGCTCAGGCCAGACTGGACCCAGTCCAAAACACTCTTGTTTTGTGTGTGCGCGTGCGCATGTGTGTTTTTTATGTGTGTGTGTGTGTGTATATGTTGAAGTGCATACCACTGGGGGTTGGAACTGAGGTTTCTGGGATGGGGGGGGGGGGGGGGGGGGGTTGCGCTGGTTGAATCCCATCTGGCAAGGCTGATGTGGATGTGAATGGAGGCTAAGACCACTGGCAGACTGAGCGGCTGAGCACAGGTCTGAGGACAGGAGGTCCTGATTTGTTTGCCCCACAAATGAGGAAAGTGAATGAGCAGGTCAGACATGTGATCAACTAAGGCAGCATTAAGCCACTGAAATGATGTTAAACCCCTGTTGTTAAACCCCTGTGGTGTAAAGGGGGAAGTAAGACTTCTATGTGCATGCGGCAACTCCGGACTTGTGTAAGAGACCTCAAGCTCCACTTTTGAAAGTGTTCCAAGCTGCATCACCTCACCACACTACATGCTTCATGGGACAGGTCCTGATATGTCTAGACAATTTCTGAACTTTCTCTCTCTCCCTCTAGCACTCTCACTCTCTCTCCCTCTCTCTCCCTCTCTCTCTTACACACACACACACACACACACACACACACACACACACACACACACACACACATTCCTGTTTACATTTTCCTTAGCTGGAGGGCCCAGCTGAGTTGTTAGAACCATGTGGACTCTCCCCAACACACAGCATGTAAATACACAGTTTGCACATACCAATGTCCAAAATATTCAACTACTAAGCACAGGGCACACTATACATGTACGAGTGCACCCTATACTGCGTACTACAACTGCCAATCAGATCTGCACTGACCTATCAAAAAAAACTGTAACAACGAAAGACTGAACATTTCCTCATTATATTTTATGGACCAGAACTTTCCTTCTCCCAACATCAGTGGCAAGGTAGCTGCTTGAGGGGGTTAAGTGTGCTCTGGACTGAACACAACGGCCTTCCCAGCAGCCTCTTGTGTATTCTTTTGTTTGGAGAGGAGGGCAGCGAGGCCGTTCCTCCTCGGTCTGAACTGACACTGTGTGACGGTGTCTGAGCTCGTTGTTTCTGTGGGCGATCGTGTTTCTGGGGCACGCTTGAATGACAAACACCGCTGAGCTGAGATGCTGGGCTAAACCCCACTGTCTGAGGCACATCCACCGTGGTGGTGCCTACAGGTTTTTGGCGCATTTATGGCCAATGTGTGAGTGGAGCAGGTGCTGCACTGCTTAATGAAATGCTTAAAAAAAATCCACACTTGCCCTGCATACTGGGGAACTAGGGCAATATGTTAGCGGATTAACGTGCTCCGTGCAGAAGCCCACGGCTACTGTAATCACTTGCTTCTGTGCGGCTGCTCTCTCAGACATTCACAAGGCACATGCAAAAGGCTTCACCCACTTGTGTCACACAAAAACATCCCTACAGTGGTCTTTTACACAACGACTTTTGAGAAACCACTTTAATCCCATATCCCTGATTAAATACAAGTCTATAGAGACATAAGCTGAGGAAGGAAAGAAATGTATAGAATACAGCTACACAACATTGTTTTGCACGGTTAAAATACTTTGTGCAATCACAACACATGCCATGGCATTTTCAGTATCTTGAGTCTGGAGAAAAAAGACTCCTCTGATTTGTAAGAGACTGACACTGTAGGAATAACATTTAAATGGAGCAGAGAGTTACATAATCTACTGCTCCACTGTCTGAATGACTAGAGAAGATTTAGCTGTGGTATGTTGCCCCCTCTAGTGGTTGATTAGGTGAACCGCTGTTTACCGGTATGCATTTTCAATCACCATGTCTTCTATTGTAGATGTCTTTTGTAAGCCTACATAAAATGTGATCTTGTACAGAGGTGTTATTTCTACACATCACTTATTAACCCCTACACCTCAAGGTGAGCTGGAGTTGTAGGGAAACCTGAACGTTTTATTTTTATTTACCACACTTGGATCAGATAACCTAAACAATTCAGAGGACTTAAATTGTTCACAGGGTACATGTATCTATTTACTCCAGCAAATGGTAACCAATGCGGATATTATATGTCTTATTTTAACTTGTGTAGTCTAAAATGGTTGAAAAACTAGTTTGGCTGTGTGAGTAATGGTTATGTAAAGTTACATGGGCAACTGTGTTTGTAATGAACATTATTGTGAAAAATTCATTTTATCTGTTTAGAAAAAAATCTTCGTATGGCAAAGTGATTTTCAGATCACCTATGGCTGGTAGTGTTAAACAACAGTCTATCAGCCCCGAGTTTACCACAGGCTACAAGCTGAACTTTTCAGGGCCGAATGGAGTAGTCAACCCTCTTTGGGAACTCTGTTGGTTCCTGTAAAGGTTCCGGGAGATCATCCATTTCAGAACTACCCGATAATAGAGACGGGCCAACCGTGAGAGGGCCGAAAAATTAGCCGGAACTCACTGTAGTGGAAACCTGAGTATTTTTTTTAAATAGGTTCTTCTCTCTGCCTGATGAATGTGCTAACCTGTGTTTGTCTGGTACGTTGACAGAATCTTAACACACACATGCATGTAGCTACTATTTTTAATAAAGGATTCTTTAAACTTTACCAGGAGTGCTTCAAAATATTTTTGTTTTACATAAATACTTGTTTTATTTATTATGAAATGTGTTTTAAAATTGGTAGTGTACTCAGACACGTTTCACATGAAAAATGTTTTAACATGGTTTAGTGGTACAGTCCCTTGTGTCAAGTCAGTCAATATTCAACATATTTTCTTAAAATTAGAAGTGAAGCTGAATGAAGTCCAACTGAAATGTAACAAATGTACTCTAAAACATACACTTCATTTTAGATACTTAGCTAATTAGGTTTAACAGCTGACAAAGTAATTGTTTTAGATGATAGATACCTCTCCAGTGATTGGGTTTGTGCCATACTTCTTTATCCATGGCACTATGCTCCTAGAGAGAAAGAGAGAGTGAGTGAGACTTATTAAAAAAACTTTCAAAATACCATTTCAAAACTGCTAACACCAATAAAAACCAATTGAAAATAAGTTTCACAGTGTCATTACTGTCAAACCATCCTGTCCTTGGCAAAGATATTATAAAAGATTTATAAACCAGTCCAACTTCCCTGTTTAACAAGGCCACTCTGCGTTCCTCTAGCCCCTACTAAACACAAACACTATTTCAATGAACATAAGGCTGAGTTCATAGGCACCTTCCTCTGTACTGAAATGGTGTTGCTGGCCTTTCACTTTCTGCCAGTTCTGCCACTGAGACAGACAGTGTTTGGGCGTGTGTGTGTGCATGTGTGTGTGTGTGTGTGTGCGTGTGTGTGTGTGTGTGTGTGTGTGTGCGTGCGTGCGAGCGAGCGAGCGAGTGAGTGAGAGATAGATAGATAGATAGATAGATAACGAGAGAGAGAGAGAGAGAGAGAGAGAGAGAGAGAGAGAGAGAGAGAGAGAGAGAAAGAGAGAGTTTGAAACCAGCAGATCTGTCACTACAGGGTAGCAGCTATTAATGTTATTAATCTGCATCAAGACCAACTTTGGGAACAGTACAAACTGGATATGTAGTCTATTATGCTATTCATGGTGTAAGGTCCACAAGACTCACATTAGGTCAAAAACGACACCTTCTGTTGTGCACATGGGGTATTCAAATGGTTGAAGAGACAAACTGTAAAAAGACAGAAAATACTTTCATAGTTCAGTACAGTCCCATTGGAGGACATGTTATGTTACATGTCAAGACATTTTATAGATATTTTTAGATACCAACCTGCAGTGGTCAAAGGGAAGCCGTCTGAAGTTGCCCTGGGGAATTTCTAAAGGAAGAGCAATTCGACACGTTATATACACATTGTTATATACATATTTTAGGGACTATATGAGAACAAGTGTGTCACAAATGTACTATGCAGCCAACCTGCTCTTTTTCCTCCATAGAAGTTAGTGTATTCCGAGCAGGTGATGTACCTACAGAGAGAATATCCCAAAGTTAAAATTCCTAAAACATGACAATTATAGCGCCACTTATCCAGCACAGTTGGCATTTTTGCTACATTATACCAACGTCTCTGGCTCTGACTGAACCAAGAGGAACCTGTCAAGCTAACTGTATCCTTGCACCATGCCAGCAACGAAAGCTTGCTAGCTATGTTATAGCTTGCTAAGTTAGCAAGATCATTATGTTAACTATAAATCGTTCAGAATAACCCAGAGCACATCAATATCAAAAGAACACATTGAGACTATATGCGTCTTATATATACTTAAACATTACTTGAAAACAACTGAAGACACAATATGAATTCAACACCAAAGCTAGCTAGCTTAATCATTAGCTTGCATGCATCTAACATGTTAGCTCAGACAACAATACATATACACTTACATTTTATCTTTTTGATGTTGTCTTTTCCCCATTTTGACAAAAGCGTATTTTAACTAAACACACAGAAAACCTTTGATCTCTTTGTGTTATAAAAACACCCAATACAATTTTACCACTGTGGTGTTTCCTGTTTCCAGTATAGTTTTGGTACGTCGAAAAAGTCCGTCCGAGTAGAAACATGGGTGAAGATCATGGACAATAAAGCCTTGCAATTTTGTTCATTACTACATTTAAAACTATTAACATTTTTTTAGTAGTTAATAGAAGAGTAATAGTACAAGAAGAACGAAATATTTTGGTTACAGGGGTTGTGAAATGTTGTATTTGTAATTTTAAAAGGGCTGTCTGTGGGAAACTGCAGTAATTGTCACAAATAGATCTATGGTGACGAGCATTAAACACACACACACACACACACACACACACACACACACACACACACACACACACACACACACACACTTGGTCTAATATCAGAGCATAAGCCGTTTTAAAATGCATAATCTGTAATTCTGCTTTGCATCTGTGCCCTTCTGCATTTTGCTAAATAACTAACATCTGATATCAGTAGTGAATTCCAAGCCATTTCCGCTAGATGGCAGCTCCGCGACAAGTCGTTAGGTAGCATAGGAGCATAGGTCGGTGGTCGGTACCTCCCATTTCAATTGCAACGGTTTCTTCCGGGGGCACTTCAGACTCTTGAACCTGCAGCAAATTATTGAAAATACCGAATCCGACCGGTTAATATATACATATCACGCTATTAGATTTTTTGCTGCATTCAAATATGAAGGGACACAAGCGAGTTTTGATTGTGTTGGTGCTCTCTGCAGCTCTTCTTTGCGCTGAATCCGCCAGGAGCAGGAAGGATTCTAGTAGCCAGAATAGTTTCAGAAGGGCGGCCAATGGGTTTTATCAAGCCTTGAGCAGCGTTTTTGGAGAGGATAATATCAGGGGTTTGTACAAGGTCAGTACCATGTAGCTGGATGTGTTATTTCCGTATTGACTGCATGTTCAGTTTCGGTATGTAATGTCGAATTTTAGCATGCTTGCTATCGGTGAATGGGGTTAACGGTGACTGATGCGTATGGAAAGGCTCTTTTCTTTGATGCTCTAACATAACATTACTGCTGACATAGTTATTGATCTGTGGTAGCCTTATTCATTTAGATATAAAAGGCAATTACGGTTGCACTGGCCACGCTTGTAATGGCCACGCTTGTGTTAAGTGTTCATATAGGAAGGCTACGTCCTGTTCAGAATTCTGTTGGCGTGTCTGTCGATACAGCTTTACCATTTAGGCAAGTTATCGACTAATTGCTCTTTTTCCTTTCATAGTTTTTCTCCAAGACAACGGAGAGATTCGTCCATGGAGTGGATGCCTTTTTGGACACACTCTGGAAAGTTTGGACAGATCTGTTGGATGTCATTGGGATCGATGGTACTTTTGTCAAATAGGCATTGTGTTTTATTGCAGTTTTGCACAAATACACGTTCTGAAGAGGTCTATAATTAAGATTGTACCACCTCACATAATGTTATAACTTCATCAGTGAAAGTGATGTAGTTTTCTTAATGCTGACAGAAATTTGGCCTCTTTCTTTCTCCCTCCTCCTTTCCCCTCCACTGCCTCCTTTCAGCATCCAACCTGAGCCATTACTTCAGCCCCACGTCCCTGTCCAACTCTCCAGCTCGAGCGCTGCTCCTGGTTGCTGCAGTGCTGCTGGCTTACTGGTTCCTGTCTCTGTTCCTGGGGGGTTTCTTCTACCTGCTGCACGCCGTCTTTGGCCGCTTCTTCTGGCTGGCCCGTGTGGCTCTGTTTGCGCTCTCTTGCCTTTACATCCTGCAGAAGTTCGAGGGGGATCCTGAGCGTGCCGTGCTGCCTCTGTGTTTCGTGATGGCAGTTTACTTCATGACTGGACCAGTGGGGGCATACTGGCGCAGAGGGGGTGCCCCCAGCACCCTGGAGGAGAAGATCGACCACTTGGACACCCAGATTCGTCTCCTAAACATCCGTCTGAGCAGAGTGATTGACAACCTGGAGAGGTCCAGTGAACAGTAAAAAACCCATGGGCTGATGGTGGTGTTTTGGGGGAGGGTTTGGTTGGAAAATTGGCATTGGGAGTCTATAATGCAATTACTAGTGTCATTTTAAACCAGGGTTTGTCTCATCTTCACAATACTGTTTTTTTTTTTGTTAGTTTGTTTTGGTTATTTTTTGAACAACACATGTATGGTTTAACAACTATGTGTGACCAGAATTCCTGTTGTAAAATCAGTCGAGATTTTAGATAATAATATGTCATTGGAAAGCAAAATTTTAACTTAATGTATCAAAGCTTATCCTAGAGAGGCAAAGCTAAGCACCAATAGGCTTAGTAGAAAATTCATGTAGTATTACGTGTTGTGTAAGCTGTTGTAGAATCAGATGTGTTTTATGAAGTCCTCTCTATCACACAGTAGCAATAGGATTGATGAAGTGAATATATTTGGACCTTTTTTGTAAAGAGTTGACTGTGTGAATGTGTTTTGCCACACGAGGTGTGCATTTGAGTGATCGTGCTTCTGTGGTTTCATGTCTGTGTGTTTGTGTCTGTGGAAGAGCAAGGGGAATGAATGCCCTCGTTTTGTCTGCTTTTCCTCATAAGATAAATCTATTTAACTTTTTGATTACAATGGTGTTTGTGTATCTGACCATGTAATATGAAGTTTTGTTGAGGAGAGTTGGGAATTAGAAAAATGCGAAATGAAGAAGCGAAGTTGCCCTCTGGACCTCTTGTGTAAGGCACTGAGTTCTCAGGGAGAGAAGATGTGAAAACAGCCGTCCCACTAACATTATGTAAAATAACCAGCTCATTTCATTTGCTGGAGCTTGTCGGAATATTAGTGTTTTATTTGAGGTTGCAGAATGAGGGAATGCATTACTCTGTCACGTTTTCGCACCCAATAGTGGGCCACTACAATAACCTTTTCCATCTGTTTCAAAGGACGGGTAATGACTCACAGTAATATACTGAGCTATCAGACTTGGGAACATGCCACTTCTGCTCTGCAGTCTGAATGTTTCACGGATTGTTAAAGGGAATCTAATCTTTGCCCCCTAATATGTGCCCTGCCCCATGTCCGTAAATCATGAAACATGATGATGATTTATGAAATGACTGAAAATGAGATCACTAATGTTCTGGAAGTTTCTTGCTTTGACTGGGTAGGTTTTTTGACTTGCTTAGATACATGATACACAGAGTTTTTGTGTTTGCTTGCTGATGCCCACCCTAATTGTCACATTCCGTATAGAGTCTTTATTGAGTTTGCCTTTACATATCCCAAATATTAAAATGCTTTCTCAGAGGCGGTTTGCAGCTACAGGAAAGCTCTTCTCTGGCTTGTGGCTGTACGAGAACCCAGTGGAGTACTTCCTGGGAACTAAGATTCAGATGTGAATGGCCACTGCCAGTGTTGGGGACCGTGTCTAATTTGACCCCTGAAGTGCCACTGCACCCCATTGCACCCCATTCCAAAAATGCCGAGACCTTTTACATAGTGAGTATCGCTGGGCCTGTGCCTATTTTGTGTTTTTTTTGTTTTGTTTTTGTGTGTGTGCATTCACACCCACCACACTCGTGTATGCTAGCTTGTGTTTATTTTACCTTTCTTTACATGTTCTTACTCAGCAGCACTGTCCAGATTTTATGCGTATTGCTTCGTGCTTTACAGAGTTCACCATTGATCAAAAACAAGCAGAATATGACAACACCAATATTCCTTTTAAATACCAATATTTTACACATCATGCCTATTCATATATACAGTCGACATACAGTGTTTCTTTCCATAGCATAACTCCAAATAGTATTCAAATAAAAGTATTCAAAATGTTCTAATGAAGTTATGCAGTTTAGTAAGTTCCTGGTACAGTCTCAGTATAACTTTGCACTGATGTATATAGACATTGGGAGTTCCTGAACAGAAACATGTTGTTCAGACCCATTATCTGTACAATGCTGTTTTTCAGCAGGGTTTTTAGAACACATACTCTCTAATACACACAGAGACCACTGTAGTAGATGATATGTAGTACTGTAATGCATATAACATGTTTCACTCTAAAGACCAGGCTTGTCATACTACAAACATGCATACTCTATCTGAGTAAAGATAAAGGTACTGATTTTAATGTGTATTTGTTTTTTTATTTTTGTTTGGAGAATTGTAAATATGACTAAGAATGATGTTGCCATAAGTTTTACTGTTATTGTTACTGTACTATTGATTCAGTGTCTCGCTGTGTTTAGTTGTAGTACACTGGTCAAATTTGAGATTATAACATTTTGCCACTTTGAAAACAAATAAAATTTAAATGGACATAATGAAATATTTACAGATTTATAAATATAGCAGATTTGCTGCAGTCATTCAATGTTTTCATCTAGTGCATATTCATAGACTATTGAGTCATGCCATTGAAATCCCATGCATTTTAAAATGTTATTCATTTTTGGGCACTTATTTCTTTTACACGTACTACTGTGATTTATACTGGACTTAAGTTGTTGTTTTGTGTGAGTCATTTTTTATAATTGGGGGGGTACCCACTGCCTGCTGTTTTTTTCTGTTCTGTGTGTTATTTTCTTTTGTGTTAAAGGCTTTTGTAAAGCCCAATCAGAGGTCCAACAGTTGAATAAATAAACATGGTATTGTATCTTTACTTTGTCTCCATTTTGCATTATTTGTTTAACATCATTTTAGAACTTTAGGTGTCCAAAAGTGCACCCCTGAACATATTTTCTGGGGTCCTGAATTTTGTTTTTTACATAGGCACTGAGGTGCTCTTTCTGTCAAACTCCGCTCATAGCTCCACAGAGTCCTGTCGTGTCAGCTGAGGGTGAATCCTCACAAACTGTTTATTTGCAGTCCTATCTCACTAAATGGAAACAGTACCTTATCAATTCTGGGCAATTAACACATTGCATCAGATGTGCAGAGGGGACGAGTGTGAGTTGATTGGCTGTTCAGTTTAAATATCAATGTCTCCTTGAATTGTGGACTCTGTCTTCAGTGTGTTGCTTGTACATTTGTGTAATGTTGGTACAATGAGAAATTGCCTTGTGTAATGTCACCATCACTGATGTGATGTAACCTGTCATGAGATGTGGCACCTCTCTTTTGGACAATAACCTTGAGGCAGCTAGTGTTTGAGTTGGCCCTTGACTACGAGTGGAGTCTACCATGCAGATTGGAAGGGACCTAGCATTTGGCTCATCTGATGGCTTGGTTGTAATACCGCCACACCTACACAGAAAAACAGCTTTAAGCCATGTGGCACAAACCCACAGTGTTTCCCCATAACCACAGCGATGCCGTTGATTCCCATTTTGCAATCACAAACTGCTAATGCAAACTCGTATGACCCGTATGAATACTGTAGGTGGTCATGACATTGGTGCTCATTTTTCTCTGATTCCCAAATGTTTTGCAGAACATAGTACATCTGTTACGAGTAAATAAATGTGAAATTCCAAGTTGTGCAAGGATATTGCACACGAAACTGAAACACGTCCTTGGTACATTTTGTGTTGACATGTCCCCTCTGAAAGTCTAATCAATCAGCCCTTCTTTTACATGGGAAACATTTTTTTCTTAAAGTTTGTAACACTGCATAATGTCACAAATTTCTGAGGAATTCAATGGTAAATTTCTGATTACATTAAACTCGTCAATAGGGTGTTGATTTACTTGTGACATTCTTGTTCCCAATTTTTAAATGTAAAAAAAACATATGGTTTTGTTTCCCATAATGTGATTCTTACGGGAAACTATGGTGCCAAATAGATTTTTCTTTTAACTGAATTTGTAATAATCTATCCAGGTTGTCTTTTCTGTTAGCCTGCACACTTTTCGATGTACATTATGAATTTCTCACAGGTTCCTCAAATGAGCTCATCCGGCCTGGAGTGTTCAGTGTCTTAGAAGGAAGGAGGGATTCTCTCTCTCCCTCTCTCTCTCTCTCTCTCTCTCTCTCTCTCTCTCACACACACACACACCTGTATTACCATTACACTCAACTCAAGCAAGACTAAAAGGCTACACACACTATGATCAACTATAGCATTGCCAACAACTAATTATGGTGGAAGTACAATCCTTTCTTCTGGCTAAGGTGTGGGGAAGTAGGAGGAGTGAAAAACAAAAGACACTGCAATCTTCTTTTTAATCTAATCTTGCCATTTTTACTAATCTCACCCTAAAGATCTCTCTTTAGTCTACTGTGGCAACCACATACGTACACTAATTCTGATCCATACCAGACTGTTTAATGACAATCAACTTAGTCTATTATTACCCTGACTCTTGAAAGTAATATTTTTAGTAGCAGTTAGCTCACATAAACATTCAAAAATCGCTTAGCTACAGATGTTTAACGGTAGATTAATTTCTTGACTCATCTTCATAGTTGTGAAAGTCCACAAATTGGGAGAGGGCTGAATCAACACGACGCGTCTGATTGGGCACACCTCTAAATCGTATTCTCCAGAAACAATCATCATTGGTCAAAGTTTGCATCAGTAGCGTTGAATGGGCGGTGTAAAAAACACCCCTTTTTCCTAGTGGACAATATTGTTGTCTGTCAGTATTGCATGTCAGAGGACCTATTCCTCGGCTGATATGAGACCAGTGTCTAAACAGCCAATCAAATAGAGTAATAGCGGTGGTGTGCCTCTGCCATACATAATTGCGACATGGAGTGAGAATATTGAAAGGGACATCGTAGGGCACTGAACTCGTGTCACCTTCAAGAACTTCATTCAAATATTCTCTGCTATCCAACAAAAAATGCATCAGTATCTTCAAACGTATAGGCATATATTCAAAGATAATAACTACCCATTCGACTTGTCTTGTTGAAAATAAGTATTGTATTTATGTATATTTATGTAGGCTGAGATTTTTGTCTTTGTAAACCTCTGTTCTTTTCTTTCTTTCCATTTTGGCTTGGCTATGCCACTTATTTCAGATTTGTAGTAGCTCATGCAGTTAAATTAAAGTGAGGGAAACAACTATCTACAATAGGCACACGCAATACCATAACCATAAAAAATTGTGATGTGTTATTAGACCTATTTTCTCCTGCTAACATTTCTCAACAAGTCTCATTTCAATGTTCTATTTTGCTATTGGTTCTATTCAACAACGTCGAGGCTGTCATCTGGGGGCGGGGACTCGGGGACTGTCTACTAGATTACCTCTTTGGCTGTAAGGAAGTCGAACATGACAGAGTGCATGACGCTGTAGGCTGCTGTCCCGCTGAACACGTCCCGATCTCTTCAGTATTGTCCCCTGTCTCAACCCTTGACGTTATTAAGGACATCTAGTGTCGTCTTGTGCGAAAGTGTCTGCAATGCCTAAAGACATCGACGGGAAGAGCATAGAAATCATGGAGTCGAAGGTGCTGTGGTACCCAGACTCAAAGAAGAACACACAGATGGATCGGTTTAGGTCTCAGGTGAATCGAGATTTTGGACTTAATCTGGGTAAGTGTGTTAGCTACTGATGTTACTCCTGCCGTTGACCACTAAGCAGCCGATAAGTGTTGGACAGCAGTCATTCATAAACATGACCGCTCCTATGTAACAAAGTCTCTGATCTAGCAGACTCGTGTGTGTCGGCTTCATGTAGTATCCTCCTCGCATAAACTTTCCCGTCTCCTTTTTATGATGTAATTCGCCTGCGTTGGGCGCAAGCATCGTCGTTTCAGTAAAAAGCCACAATAGCTCATTGGCTTTGTACTGAATTCTAAGACCCGTCCAGTGCCTATTTAGTCTGCATTTTTTGTATGGAGTCACCACAAAAGAATGAGGTCTCTCTGAAGATAACAGTGTTTGATAGAATATGCTGCAGCCCAACTAAGAGTGCAGTTTATACGCTACACTCAAAAAGCCCAGTCTAACACATACAATGTTTGTAGAATATGTCAAGTACCCTAAAATGTCAAGCTAGGCTATGTGTATAATAATTCTAAGTACATTATGCCCGATTCCATTCCTTTGATGCATCTCAGCACTGAGGTTGTGTTGTGACTGTTGTAACGTCTGTTGCATTTGCAGCCAACTATGACGACCTGTACCAGTGGTCCGTTCAGAACTACTCAGATTTCTGGGGGGAGGTCTGGAGGTTCTGTGGAGTGGTCAGCTCAAGGAAGTATGATGAGGTACATAAAGTCTCCCTCCGTTTCTGAAACAAAATGCACCAATTTGTAGCATTAGAAGATGCAGTGTAATATGAAAATGTATTTGCATCTTTACCCCCCTCCTTTAAACTCGTGGACAGGCAGGAATGATTTGTCCCCATGTCATTCATGCATGCAGGCATCCAGTGCTATGACTAAATGTAGGGTACTTTCGTCTTCCCTCCTACAAACTGCACCGACCTGAAATGCAAACTGTTGCTCATATGGTTTAGGCTGTAAACTGTGAGTGTGTCTTCTCATCTGAGGTATTGGCATGCATTTTCTTGCGCCACTGTAGTGGCAAGTGGTTACGTCAGGACACATAAATCAAGCCAGACAAGTATAATAAAGCAACCGTTCAATGTAGGAGCATTGTAGCAGCAATGCAAGGTTTTTGTGCAGCCGGTCTAATGGACTGGTTGTGTTACTTAATGAAACCCTGTGGATATGTCCAGAGCATAATGCATACAGACTTTATTTGTTGAGATACAATATTATGGAAAGTGATTGTGAACCAGTACTTGTCTTCTGGGTTCACAACCTATTGTCGCTCTTTGACACTGAGGAATATGCGGCTATAAAGCAGGTTCGTTTACGAGCTGATTGTTTTGCTCCTGCACAGTTATACTATTCGCACGTAATATTGACATCTGTCATGTAATATTTGTTCTGCCACACCTTTGAATGAGCCGGAACTGAGCAGGAAGTTATACAGAAATGGATTCTATGCAGAAATCACCACCTGCACCTCCAGAATAGGGAAGAGCTTAACAACGCATAGTGCAACGTAACAAACCTGAAATATAATCTAGCAACATGGAATGCAACTAGCACAATGTATCTTTATGCCTCTCACACATATTAACACCAAACATGCCAACTGTATAAATGGAAAATATTGTAGCACTCTTATTAGCACTCTTTGGTGCTAATATCCCATATCACATATACACGTAACGACATCTCAATCATAACCACTAGCCAGTAGAGCTCTGTTACAAGCCATGCCCTGTCTAGCGCGTTTGCTTTATGTCACTATTGTCTCTTTGCACATTGTGTAGCATATATATATGCGTATATGTATCCTAGAGAGTGTGTTTGTGTGTGTGTGAGTGGGCAAGTGTATGTGAGTATAAATGTGTGTAGATCTTATGTGTGTGTGTGTGTGTGGGCGTGTCGTTCTTAGTAGTGTGTGTGTGTGCACTGTACTGTACCTGTCTTGTATATCCTGTGTTTTAACAGTTGCGTGTATCACCAATTGTTCCCGGTGAAACGTTGTTTCGTCTCACTATGTACTGTGTATATGGCTGAAACAACAATAAAAAAACTGCTTGACCTACTTGAAATATGACTAGTGGGTGGTTTTTATCCCTGCCAGACCACACATTGCCAAACTAGATGGCATGATGTTTGGGCTATTTCTGACATTATCTTGCAGTATCCCACATTTTTGCTTTATTATCAGTGTGACCTTTCATATAGTGTCTACTGTACATCAATGAATCTTAAAGCAAGCAATAACAGCCATGTTGTTCTGTGGATATGACTGCGTTTTGATGATCTTCAGTGAACATAATTTATTCTCTGTGTGTGTGCCGTGTGTTATTCCAGGTTGTTGACGTGTCAAAGAGGATATCAGAGGTCCCGGAGTGGTTTAAAGGCAGTCGACTGAATTATGCTGAAAACCTCCTCAAACACAAAGACCAGGACAAAGTTGCTCTCTATGCCACCAGTAAGTCAGGTTTTCTTTGCAGCGAAAGACAAATCCAGCCTGGTAAACCAGCCCCTCGTACTTAATTTCATTTTGTACAGAGCCCACAAACTTCAGCAGATCCCACACCTCCAGGAAGAAATCGTTTCTCAATACAGCACTGCCAGACCCTCTGTACAAAATGGAATGAAGTACGAGGGGCTGGTTTAACAGGCTAACAGAAATCCTCTTCAAATAAATGTTTGTCTGTTCTGTAACAGGGTCATATTTCAAGGTGGTCCCTCAGTTAAGAAGATTCTCTTCTAGTAAAGGAGCTCAAATCAGTGCTCTCTTGTGAGGGTCATCATACACCACGGGTAATAATCAACAAACATATTCTAGAAAGCCAAAAAAAGGTTTGAGGCAGTGTAATATTTTTGTAGCCCTGGCTTGTTATGATAGGATGAATTGATCATGTAAGTTGATATTGTGTGGTGATAGCAGTGTGGTAAAGCAAAATATAGAAAAAAATGTCATAATATCCGTTACTGGATCAGTTTTTGTGCCACATTTGTAAAAGTGAGTTTAAGTCATCATATATTAGCAATTTACTGTATTACAGCACGAATGTTTCCCATCTGAGCTCCAAGCATCTACGTGTTTGCATTCTTATCTCATAGATAGCCCTTTCAGCCTGACATTAATGCCGTTATCTGCGTGGACGCTGCTTCTGTTTACCTCAAGAGCATGCCAGGGCTCTGCCCTTAAAAATAGCAACACAGGGCTGCGTCTCCCAAAGATAGAATCTGTCCAGTTTGGCTGACGTTAAATTCAATCAATACTCCAGCCCCTTAATTTGATTTGTTGCCGCAGTCTTTAGCCCGTGACGTGCTCCTGCGATTTCTCATATCTTAATGGAGGGGCTCGCCCCCCCACCACCCCACCACCCCACCACCCGTCCACCCTCCTCTTCCTCCTCCTCCTCCTCCTCCTCCTGATGCGGTTAGTAGCTCCTGCCAGCCCACTTTAATTAGGAGAGTGCCATTGATCAGAGGCGTCGTTAAGGGCTGCTAGGAGCTGGAGCCAGCGATGGGTGGAGATGATCCGATGCCCTCCCTCCTTCCTTATCCCTCTTTCTTAGCCAGGGCTGAGGGAAGGGTGGTGGAAAGCAAGTGTGTAGATGTGCAGCAGAAAGTGACACTCACACTCACACTGATACACACAGTTTTAGATAAGCCTCAGGGCAAAGGGAGGAAACTGCACTTGGACTTATGGTGCATTCCGTTTGTCTCCGCAACCGAGATTCTGAGGTCAGGCTGACCTCGTGTCCGCTAAAAACACAACAAAAACCGGGTTGGATGCGTTCCTCTTGCCAAACATGGATTGACAGCTGATAAAGGACACATAACGCTGTATTTCACAAATAGCATGACCGTAATAGTATATAGTATTGACTAAAACAACACTGACTATGTGCAAAGCTGAACACCAAACATGGCAAATGTATAAATGGAAAATATTGTAGCATTTGAGTTGTGAACTCAGGGTCCTCTGTGGTTCTCTGACTGTTTTGAGTGAACGTCCGGGAGTCGGGGGCACGCATGGTGTTACTTTCTGCTTTCCAACGGACACAAATACTCGGACACTGAGCTCCGACTGCAAACGAAATGTACTATTAGAACCTTAGACCAATTAATTAATTTTATTCATTTATTTTTGCACCAGTGTTTAAGTGTGAATTAAATTTTTGTCTCTGGTAAACTGACATGAACACATTTTTTGACTGCAGGGACAAGAATTACTTAATTCAATAAACAGAACATGCACATAAAGGTAATGTAGATGACGTTTAAAATATAACAAAATGGAAAAGAAGTGACAGCCTTATAAACAGAAAACATTGCACGCATAGGTGGAATATGATGGTATTCATGTTCAGGTATACAGAAGCATCTGTAGGTTTATTATTTTCCTGGAGTCAACATGTAATAGAATTTGATGATTTATTAGTCTTTTTTTTTGTTTTTATCGAACTGAAATGATGGAATGTCTGGGGTGTTGGGAGCAGCTCGGTGAACTGTTGTTTTCATTCTTCTCCCCATTGCTGTCTCTCTCTCTTTCTGTCTCCTTCTCTCTCTACCTCCTTCTCTCTCTCTCTCTCTCTCTCTCTCTCTATCTGCTTTAGCGGAGGCGAACGAGGAGATCACCAAGGTGACGTATGGCGAGCTGAGACGTCAAGTGGCGCTGTTTGCCACCGCCATGAGGAAGATGGGCGTGCAGACAGGCGACAGGGTCGCGGGTGAGTGTGCCAAGCATTGTCACGGGCTCAAGGGTCAGAGAGGATATGACAGCCGGCATGGGATGTGCTGTCTGGTGAAGAGATGTGGGGGTCGAGGGCACACTGCTCTCTGTGATGCACTTGAGCTGGTCTAGGCTTTAGGGAACATATCAAAGACATGTTGACATGGACCTTTTAAGCATTTCTCTCTTTCTGCCTGTAGAGACTTCAGGGCAGCACTATTGCACATATCTCTTCCGTCAAGCGCAGAGTTTTGTAACAGTAATGATACACAACAGTCTGCAACAGTAATAAAAAGTTGCATCTATGTGTATGTGTGTACGACAACAGGGCTGAAAAATCTCAGGCATGGTGCCTAAAATAAGGCGTGGGACAGTAGGCTACATTTAACATTTGCTAGTGAGTAGCCATAATAACTTAAATACGTTTCCATAATTTCAGGCTTGGAATTATTTCTTGCTTTATGCCCTGCGACAGAGCGACAGACAGAGCGACAGACAGACAGACAGACAGACAGACAGACAGACAGACAGACAGACAGACAGACAGACAGACAGACAGACAGACAGACAGACAGACAGACAGACAGACAGACAGACAGACAGACAGACAGACAGACAGACAGACAGACAGACAGACCGACCATAGAAGCATATATCTTTCCACTCAAACACACAGCCATCTGTCTCAGAAAAGTTGGTAAAAAGTTGTCTGAGGCATTTTGACACTATTTGCTCTTAGCTGCATCCACATGTTGTTTCAAGTAATGCTGTGTTCCTCACGAGAGAAGCCCTACATGACACCTCTGCTCTCTGAGTGGTGGGGCCAAAACCACAGGACTTCTACCAGCCCTTGTGATTGGTCAGGGATGGCCAAGCCCCCTAAGTCCCTTCCCCCTGGCTACAGGACTCCCAGAGAAGGAGGGCCTCTGTGTGAATGTATGGAGGCCAATGTGGGAGGGGTCTCTCTCTCTCTCTCTCTCTCTCTCTCTCTCTCTCTCTCTGTCTCTCTGTCTCTCTGTCTCTCTCTCTCTCTCTCTTTCTCTCTCTCTCCCTCCCTCACGCCACAGCCTCTGAATGCAGCCATTGGTACTGAACACAGCCTGGTCTGTTCAGGCATACCGTCAGGCGTACAGCCGAGAGAGTTTCACGCTGAGTGGACTTTTGAGAAAAAAAAACTTTGTGCTACTTCTTTATTTGTGTTATATATTATATTTATATTATATTTTGCACAAAATCATATTCATTTTCATTACTTCAAATTCAACATGGAGACATGCCAGCCTGACTGGGTTAAATCTTAGTTGACAATGTGACATGATATGGACTAGCCCTTTCAAATATAGTTGAACTTTTGAGTTTTTTCAGTTGACTAAATCATTGTTTTCTCTTATACTTAGAACTGAAGATAAATTGAGATATGAATGGCAATGTTGATGCGCTGGAGCTACAGAATCAGTGGATGAGGCCCGCAGTCACAATAAAAGGCAGAGGCAGAATTTTTGCTGGCAGGACAACATTTGTTTTTCTCTATTGGTGGGTGTATATAGCTTTTGGTGTGTCTACATATTGGTGAATCAGTGGAGGGGTGGGGGGGGGTATGCCTTTCTTAGGAAGGCCACGGTGGATACCAAAGTGTGTGTTTTGCCGAATAATCTGCCATGATGAAGGCGGCGTCCTTGGGCTAGAGTCACGGGGTGTGGTTGGGACAGACTGTCTGGGCTCTGGTGACTCAGAGGACCCAGTAATGGGCATGACAGTTTTATGGGCCACTCGCCCCCTCACTATGACCCACTCTAGGGGATGCAGTCTTGGACAGAATGTATTTCTTAGAATATTGCTCTTTTCATTTTCTCTCTCACTCACCCCTTTACTATGACCCACTCTAGGGGATGGAGACTTGAACAGAATGTATTTCTTAGAATATTGTTCTTTTCATTTTTGTAAATTACGCTACATTACACTTAGCAGAGGCTTTTACCCAAAGCCACTTACAAAAAGAGGACATAAACAAGCGACAGATATGCAGATGAACACAGAGTGAGCAAAGGTGTAACAAAGTTATATATATATATATATATATATATATATATATATATATATATATATATATATATATATATATATATATATTAGTGCAGCCAGGGTACAGGACAGTATAGGCTAGTTTTGTTAGGAAGGTTTCATTTTTTCTTAATGCTGTTCTTTCTTTCTTTCTTTCTTTCTTTCTTTCTTTCTTTCTTTCTTTCTTTCTTTCTTTCTTTCTTTCTTTCTTTCTTTCTTTCTTTCTTTCTTTCTTTCTTTCTGTCTGTCTGTCTGTCTGTCTGTCTGTCTGTCTGTCTGTCTGTCTGTCTGTCTGTCTGTCTGTCTGTCTGTCTGTCTGTCTGTCTGTCTGCCTGATTGATTGTTTAGTGTTATGCCTATCTGTCTCTCAGTGGTGTAGTGGTATGAGGAGAGGTTGATAAACGGTGCACATAGCAGCTATAAAGGTGAGGGGGAGGTAAACTATGTGTTTCCTTAACAGTAGTGACCATAAAAAGGTGAGTCACCACTGTTTGTAAACTGATAAGGTGCGTAATCCACACGTGTGCCCGTGTTTCCCCCTCCATAAACACCACTGGTCTCTCATATTCCTGTAATATTTTTGACCTTTATATATTTTTTCTCAGTTTTTCATTTCTATCTGTCTTTATTTCTTTTCTTGAGTGATGCCTTATTTCTATAACCAGATGTTTAAACTGATTTTAGACTGACTGTGCTGTCCCTGAAGCACATATATTCTTGGCTATATTGATGTCTGGACATCCAATGTTTACCTGATAAAATGGCTTATTTTGCTGAGATTGAGGATGTAGTCAGGCAATCAGAGGAGCCAGTGCTGGCTATGTGTCAACTGTAGACATCACGGTGTCAGCAGAAAGGCGCATCAGTCCAGATTTATGCCTCATCACAGCTGGCTGTCCATAAATGGCCTCCTCTCCTCCCCCCTTCTGTCTGCCTGTACACCTGTCAGCCCCCTCCCACCTCCCTGCCCACCTCCTGTTCTACGCTGTATGTGTGTATGTGTATGTGCTCACTTGTTAGGCCTGTGTGAGTGTCTCTGAGGAGTGTGCGTGTGTGTGTGTGTGTGATTGAATGTGATATGTGTGTGTGTGTGTGAGGCGCATGTGTGAGAGAGAGGGTCTGTGATGTGTGTGTGTGTGTGTGACTGTGTGTGTGTGACTGTGTGTGTGTGTGTATCTGTGAGGTGTGTGTTTGTGAGAGAGTGTGTGTGTGTGTGAGAGACAGGGAGAGGGAGAGAGAGTGTGTGTCTGTGTGTGTGACAGAGTATCTGTGAGGCGCGCGCGCGCGTGTGTGTGTGCGTGTATGTGTGTTTGTGTGTGTGTGTGTGTGTGAGAGAGAGAGAGAGAGTAAAATTGACAGAGGGGAAGAGAGTGGCGGGGGAAGATATTGGAAATGTGGGTGTGTGTCGTGTGGCCTTGCTCCTCCTGCTTGATTAAGTGCGTTCTGTCCCCGAGGAGCACCGCGGAATATATAGCCACTTTAGAGATTAAGACCGAGCGTCCTCCTCCATGAATACGGCCTGCTGGAGAGACGGCCTAATGGAAGCCGCCCATTACCACGCTCACTCTAGCTCACTCTGGTCTCTGTCTGCCCCCTCCGCACAGCAGAATGGATCGGCTATGAGAAGGTGACCGACAGAAGACTCATTCTAATATGCTGGCCGCTTTCCCAACATATGGTCGACTTGAGCAGGAATCAGCCAGCGTCAAGGATGTTGTGGGCAGAGGACGGGAGTGGAGACTGCCTGGGGTTATTTTTGTGTGTGGGAAAAAAGGTCAAAAACCGTACTCTAGACAAGCAAATGAGAGCGCTCAGAGCCCAAGAGAACGTCCTCCTCACTCACTACACAGTAGCTGTACTACTAAAAGATGTGAAAAAAAATGGTGTCAAGATAACAGAAGCACGCGCAAGAGAGATCACTTCCGTTGTGGGGCCACAGCCTGATCTTGTATCTGTTGTATCTGTTATCAAGCTTCCTTGCATCCTTATATCTCTGTGTCTAATAATACTGTCTTAGCGCATTAAGGACCTTATCCTCAATGTGATAAATGTGGCTGGAAGGGCAAACACAGTGCTTCTCAGTGCAGGGAACACACTGTATCTCATTGGGGTGCTACTGCTCGCTGTGGTTATGGTTCTCCTGTATGTCTGTATACTGGGTAGTGTATGCTAATGGTGAAAGCGCGCTAGGGAGTTGTGTAGTTAATGTATGGAGTGACCAGCTGAAGGACATTAAGCGTTTGTCTTCCTGTGTCTGTCTCTGAACCTGTTAGCAGATTACCAGGTCACTGGGTGACAGGGAGGCCTGGTCTTAGCTGGCTGGTCTTAGGCCAGCAGGGTGCACACACACACACACACACACACACACACACACACACACACACACACACACACACACACACACACACACACACACACACACACACACACACACACACACACACTGTATCTTGAGGTGAGTATATACATAGAGTGAGTAGATGCAGTAAGAAATGTTTTTCTTTAGACCTAGGATTGCTCTTGCTCTCTCTCTCTCTCTCTTTCTCTCTCCCTTTCTCTCTCTCTCTCTCTCTCTCTGTCTTTCTCTCTCTCACACTCACACTCACACTGACACAAACACACATGCACACACACTCACTCTAAAACATGAATACATTTGCACTCATAAGTATATGAGTATTATTTCCTCGCACTCTGCCATAAATACCTTCTGCTCGTGTCACTGGCCACTCCTTCCAAGAAGCATCTGATAGTTGCATGTTTCCGCTTCATTATTGCAGCATAACTTAACTTTTCTTCCTCTCTCTCCCCTCCCTGTCTTTTCTCATTCTCTCTCTCTTTCTCTCTCTCTCTCTCTCTCTCTCTGTTTCCCTCCCTTTTTGTCTCTCTGTTCATCTCCATCTGTCTGTCCCTTTTCTTTTCTCATTCGCTCATATTCTCTTCCTCCCCCCTCTCTCTCTCTCTCTCTCTCTCTCTCTCTCTCTCTCTCTCTGTCTGTCTCACTCTTATAATCTTCTCAACCTTACCTCCTTTGCCCTGTCTATTCCCTCTTTTCTCTCTCTTCTCTATCTCTCTCTCTCTCTCTCTCTCTCTCTCTCTCTCTCTCTCTCTCTCTCTCTCTCTCTCTCTCTCTCTCTCTCCCCCTCTGTTTCCTTCCATCTATGTGTCTGTCCCTGCTCCAGGCTACCTGCCCAATGGGGTTCATGCAGTGGAGGCCATGCTTGCGGCAGCCAGCATAGGAGCCATCTGGAGCTCCACGTCTGTAGACTTTGGAGTCAATGTAAGGACTGACAGTCAGCTGTGTCTATGTGTGTGTGTGTGTCAGCTGTGTGTGTGTGTGTGTGTCAGCTGTGTGTGTGTGTGTGTGTGTGTGTGTGTGTGTGTACAGTATGTGTGCGTGTACAGTATGTGTGCGTGTATGTGTGTTTGTCTTTATGTTGCCTTGAAAGGGGGCTATTACAGTATTGGTCTACTTTATCCCCTTTAAAGGAAATGACACCATGTGTGTGTGTGTGTGTTGGTTGGTTGGTTGGTTGGTTTGGGCTGGGGTGGGACTGGGTCAGCAGGCTGAGGTGTGTGTGGAGGGAAAGTAAGTGGGGTTGATCATACATATTCATATCAGCCCTCGAAAACACCTTTAGACACTAACCTGGATCTGTTATCTCGACTCCAGTGGTAAACCTTTCGACAGAGGAACCCTATACTGCCCTACAAAGCCAAAAGGCAGTAACTACACATTTAACTACAAATTAAGTTTAGACTGTAAATTGACTTTATTACACTTTTTTTGTCTTGTGACGAAATGTCTTGCTTCTTCCTATTAAGAAAGTACATACAAGCATTGCCACTATTATACCTACAACATGTTGGACTGGGTATTTTCCTCAGTTTCACTGTTCACGTAGTTACTGCCTTTGCCTTTGTAAGGCAGTGTGGATGTGTTTTACTGGCAAAATGAAGCGATAAGATCTGTTTATTAGTAGGCCACTAAACCACCCACTTTGAACACACTCTTAAGTACCTGAGGTAAAACCGCAGTATTGTGTTTTGGTCATCAATTAGCAATTAGCTACCTCATGATAACACCTTACATAACACCCACAATAGCACACACACCCCTACACACATACAAAAATCCTAACACATACACACACACACACACACACTGACAAAAGACTTTCACGTCTGCAGTCTCGTGGGTTGGTCCATTCTGAACTACACAACTGCATTGTGTGTAGTATCAAATGGACATGTGTACATGTATATGTCTAGGACTTGCCCATAAGTCTCACACAGATGGGGGCAGCTGTGGCCTAGTGGTTAGGGAGTTGGTCTTGCAATCGGAAGGTTGCCGGTTCAAATCCTGCCCTACCCATGGTTGAGATGCCCTTGAGCAAGGCATCTAACCCCACACTGCTCCAGGGACTGTAACTGAAACCCTGTAAATATCTGTAAATCGCTCTGGATAAGAGCGTCAGCTAAGCGTAATGGAATATACGAACACTAGTAGCACTAGTTTCTCGTGAAAGATTCGGCAAAGTCTTGTCTATTATTTCTTTCACATGCTTTGCAAAGCTCTATGAGCAGACACACAAATACTGGTCTATGGGTATGTATGTTCAAAATGCAGAGGTGTGTATACTCTGACACAGACAAAGCACACATTCACATACACATATACATTGCTTTTTTCTAGTCCTATGGAGAAACATGCAGTATGTACGCAACTGTTCTTAGGCCCTCAGTTCACTAACACGTGATGTGAAGATGCAGGGAGAAAAATAGTGATAGTGACTCCACACACACACACACACACACACACACACACACACACACACACACACACACTCGTCTACGCAAGCACAGGCTCTAAGTATATACTCTTATCAGGACCCTGGGGCGCTTTAGCTGGCCTAGAAAGAGGACAGCCTGCATTGTTACCCTGCTCCCGCATGAGTGGCTATGAAGGCTCAGTGCAGTGCACAGCTTACACTGCCACCCTGTGGACAAAGCACAGAACTGCACCCTTGGCAGGCGGGGGACAGAAATCACTGGTCTGCATTTCCTGCTTTATTGGCAGATTTGATTTCAATAAGAAACGATGGTCACGTATGTAACTGCGGTTCTATTTTCGAGTTTCGAATGACCGCCAGAGCTGGGCTGGTGAGAAGACTGCCAAGAGAACACTTCCGGGGTGAATGTACCTTCAGTCGCGGTGCGGTGGCATGTCACCCCTGTTGCAAGCGACTTTTCTTGCTTGTGCATGTGATGAACATCTAGGTGCTTTAAGCACCGCCTCTGGTGGTCATCTGAGATGAAATAGAACAGCTGCTCTGCAGTTCGCGCCACTGAGGATGGAGTTACTGTGTGTGTGTGTGTGTGTGTGTGTGTGTGTGTGTGTGTGTGTGTGTGTGTGTGTGTGTGTGTGTGTGTGTGTGTGTGTGTGTGTGTGTGTGTGTGTGTGACACATAAGTGTGGTTTATGCATATATGTTGAGTTTGTTCAAAGTTCCTCATCCTGTCTGCTTGCAGGGGGTGCTGGACCGCTTCTCTCAGATCCAGCCCAAACTCATCTTCTCTGTCCCAGCCGTCAGATACAACAGCAAAGCGCACGACCACATGGAGAAACTCATCAGCGTAGTCAAAGGTACAGCATGCGAAGAGCATAGACAGCATAAATACAGAGCGTGTGAATCCCATTCTCACCAAAGCTGCAGGACTACAGCTGCCTTATAAACACATAGACTGTACACTATTTTAAGGCTCATTACATACCACAGGTTTGCAGGACCACAGCTGCCTTATGAACACATAGACTGTACACTATTTTAAGGTTCATTACATACCACAGGTTTGATTTTCTTCCTTTCTGTCTTTCTTTCTCAGGCCTGCCAGATTTGGAGAAGGTCGTCATTATTCCTTATGTTCGCTCTAAACAGGAAATCGATCTATCCAGAATCCCAAACAGGTGAGTTTTGTGTGTGTGTGTGTGTAAGGATTTGTGTATGTGTGTAAAAGCATTTGTTTATGTATGTACTAGGGGTGCAACGGATCAGTGTGTCCACGGTTCGGTTCGGTCCACGATTTGTGGGCCACGATTTCGGATACGGTTCGGATGCAGCAGGGTTTTCCAAACTGTGGTGTATGCACCACTGGGGGTGTGCAAAATGAAAAGAGCAAGGGCAGA
Source organism: Coilia nasus (assembly GCA_027475355.1). Taxonomy (NCBI): domain Eukaryota; kingdom Metazoa; phylum Chordata; class Actinopteri; order Clupeiformes; family Engraulidae; genus Coilia; species Coilia nasus. The sequence continues at coordinate 5,654,394 of CM050217.1, read as the reverse complement.
TACATGTGTTTTTACTACAGTGTTTATAAACATTCGATTCGATTAGTGCTGTGCTCAAACACGTTCACTATAGTAAATATGTATAGTAAAACATACTGCTGTTGGAAGGCTGTTGCAATAGTTGTCTGTATTTTGGTTGAAGAGGAAGTATCTTTACGTTTTGCTCCGCTTATATTTATAGTCGGGTGGTTGCGGCGTAAGTGTGCTGCCATGTTTGAAGTGGAGCCTGATGAATACAAGAACGATGCGGAGCAGTGTTTGCAGACCGTGCCTTGCTTGTTTACCGTCTTGTTTCCTTGGTCATCATATTCTACACTGAAACCAAAATGTTCCCACACCGTGGATTTCAGAGACGATGGTGCCTCTTCAAACTTGGGTCTCGTGTCTTCTCCTACACTTGCCATGTTTTCTGCGCTCAAAAGTTTGTCTCGCATACACGTGTCTCTTCCCCAGCGTCTGTGTCGGAGCGCTGATAGGTTGAAGGCAAGCTCGGGAAAATTCTCATTGGCTCTTGCGTCTTTGAAGGCGGTACTGAAGAGAAACCATTCCCCCGGGTCCTAAACACCCTTGCGCGTCGTACGCTACACAGAATGCATAAGCAATGACTTTCTATTAAACAAGCAAGTTTAATATCTCGCGTATCCGAAATCCGATCGGATCTACAGAATGAACCGAACCGTGCTAAACGAACCGAACGGATTCGAATACAATCCGAAACCGTAGCACCCCTAGTATGTACCTGTCTGTGTGCGAACAAATTGTGAGTATTTTTATGTGTTTTTGGAGTCTGTTATGAGGGCCATGTAGAAAAGCTATGTATAGAGTGGTATGTGTAACTGACATCTGATCTCTCTCTTCCCCTCTGTATCTGCTTGTCTCTCCCCATCCATCTCTCTCTCTCTCTGTCTCTCTCTCTCTGTCTCTCTCTCTCTTTCTCTCTCTCTCTCTCTGTCTCTCTCTCTTTTTCTCTCTCTCTCTCTGTCTCTCTCTCTTTTTCTCTCTCTCTCTCTGTCTCTCTCTCTTTCTCTCGCTTCTTCACCCTTTCTCTATGCCACTCCACTTTCCTCCTCCGTTCAAATTCAAATTCGAATTTAAATTTTCTCTCTCTCTCTTTTTCTCTTTATTCCTCTCCCTCCCTCCGTCTCTCTCTCTCTCTTTCTCTCTCTCTCTCTCTCTTTCTCTCTCTCTCTTTCTCTCTCCAGCGTGTTCCTGGAGGACTTCTTGGCGACGGGGATGGAGGGCGACCATCTTCCGCAGCTGGAGTTTGAGCAGCTGCCCTTCTCCCACCCGCTCTTCATCATGTACTCCTCAGGAACCACTGGCGTCCCCAAGTGTATGGTGCACTCCGCCGGGGTAAGACCTCCACACACACACACACACACACACACACACACACACACACACACACACACACACACACACCATGTGTGCCATGCACATTGAAAGTGAAAAAAAAGAAAGTGTAAGTTAATCCCACTGCTCATTGTGATCACATGGCACATCACAGCACACAGTGCACACAACAACATTCACCTCTGCATTTAACCCATCACACACATGAGTGGGGGGCAACATTCACCTCTGCATTTAACCCATCACACACGTGAGCAGAGGGCAACATTCACCTCTGCATTTAACCCATCACACACGTGAGTGGGGGGCAGCCATGACAACAACATTCACCTCTGCATTTAACCCATCACACACGTGAGTGGGGGGCAGCCATGACAACAACATTCACCTCTGCATTTAACCCATCACACACGTGAGTGGGGGGCAGCCATGACAACGGCGCCCGGGGAGCAGTGCATGCGGACCATGCACAAGGTACCTCAGTGGCACTACTGGCGAACCTGGATTCGAACCTGCGGTCACAGGTCCGATACCTTAACCGCTAGGCCACCACTGCCTCTGCAACCGCCTGTTTCAAGTGCGGGGAAGCATTTAAGCTCTTCAACTGTGTGTCCCACACAAACCCCCCCTCCCCTGCCCCCTGGGACTAGTTTCTGCCATGGCCTGACAAAAAAACATCTCAGCTAGACAAGGTTCCCTGAGTGCTTTCCTGTCATAATCAAATCCGGAGGACTGTCATTTTTGTTGTGTAAAAGACAGGAGACGATGTTACATTTCTTGAGCTATAAAGGTTTTAGACATCCCACAAACTTCTAGATGTTTTTAATTTTTTTTTAATGTGTGTGTGTGTGCCTTCTGGCGGTTTTGCTCTGAATTAATTTTTTAAGTTAAGAAATATGAGATGGTTTCCTCAAAAGGTTATGGATACACTGTTCTCTCCTCTTGATGTTGTAATTACTGTATAGTCCACAACTACTCTTGGTCATAATTAACTTCTTGGTCGTAATTTGCTGTAGGAAATAGCCGGTTATTGTAGAAGTGTGAAAACTGTGGGGTGTGGCGTGGTGGTGCATTTCACCATCTCAGTCTAACACATACACACATACTGTACATGCACACAGACACACACACACACATTCTCTCTCACATGCGCACACACAAACACATTTACACACTGATACACTGTGCACACATGCACATACACAGACATTGTGCGCACACACATACACACACACACACACACACACACGTACACAAGCGCATGTGTGAAACAGAACTGTCATCAGTTCCAAATCGGCCAGAAATGCCTTTCATTTTTCTTCTGTTGTGTCTGCATCTAGGATGATACCGTGATGAATTCTGGCCAAACCTTTTTTTGTAAGGCCTGGCATAGTTCTGGAATCGAGCTAGCTCCTTTGCATGTTTAGTGCGGAGCTATGGGCTATGCTTTACTGGCAGGCAGCTCCTGCAAACTCAGTGCAAGCCTCTCGGATACTCAGCAGGGCCAAGACGCACGTTGGACATGGCAGGAAACAAGACTGCCTACGGTTCGAGACCGCATACTGTGCAGCCTATGTGCTCAGAAATGTACTACTAACTACAGCCCTAACACACACACACACACTCACTCACATGTGTGCACACACAAACACGCAGTAACAAATTACACTGTACACACACACGCACATGCACACTGTACAAATACACTATACACACACACACACACACCCACACACACACACACACACACACACACACACACACACACACTAAAATGGTATTCAAACTTACTCAGCCATGCACTTCATATGCAGGGTAACTGCCACTGTTGTCCACCAGATGGCAGTGAGAGACAGCAGCTGGAAGCCGAATCCCTCTGTCCAGGGCCCACACGCTGCTCCCCTCCTCCTCTGTCACAAAGAGATGCTGATTTCCAGCTCCAAGTTATGAGAGGCACCGGCTTTTTCGTGTTTTTGTTCTTTTCCTCTTCTCAAAAGGAGCTCGCACCAGGCGGCCGAGGGGAACAAAGCCTGCGTACACACACACACACACACAAACAAAGAAATGGAACATCTTGCCCTTGTTTGTGTGTTTGTTTGCTGGTTTGCGCGGTTGTTCGCGTTGACATATCGGAGTTACATATGCCCCACAAACACCTTCCCAGCTTTGTGCTGGGGGAGAGAGGCAGCAGTGGGGAGGCGGGGGAGGGGGGGGGGGGGGTGCTTGTTTTGAAGGATGTGTGCTTGGTTTGGGGTAATTTTATTCTCACTAAACTTGATCCTGGATGTCACCCCTCCCCTACACACTCTGTTTCTTCTCTCTCTCTCTCTCTCTCTCTTCTCTCTCTATCCCTCTTTTCTTCTCTTTCTCTCTCTCTGTCTCTCTGTCTCACTCTTTCCCCTCCTCTTGCTCTTTTTATCTCTCTCTCTCTCTCACTCTCCTCTCTCTTTCTCTCTCCTCTCTCTCTCTCTCTTTCGGCTAGAGGATAATTAGATACTTGTGAGTATCTGTTCGGGAGGAACAGCCATTCAGCTCGGGCCTGCACAGCAGAGCCCGCCAGTCGACGCTAGCAATTAAAGCTAACGCCTAGCGCCTTGTTACACTCATTTTAGAGGCGCCGACTGTCAGAACGAGGAGGCTGCTGGGTAAAGAAAAGACACTGAGAGAGAGAGAGATAGGATATGATTATGACACCTTTTTTTAAATTCTTTCTTTCTTTCGACTGTAGGCAGCTGACTTTCTCTCGGGCTGCCTTCATCCTCGTAATTACCGCCCTTCCGAGAGGCGAGACAGGCCGTGGCATAGCCATGTCATTCACTTCGCCAGATTAATACGCCACTCGCTGTGCACTTAACCCCGCGTCCGTTTTTCAGCGCTTTTTCAAGGTTGTTTATGTGCGTCAAACGCGTCAACCTTCATAAAAAGACACCCAGGGAAGGCGTGGCACTGGATTGCAGTTCAGGCCCCATTGATGGGGGGTGGGCACGGGGTCTTGATAAGGACCCGGGTCCAAAGGCCTTGTGCTTTGTGGGGGAATAGAGTAGTGGTCAGAGAGATGAGCGTGTGTGAGAGATGTGATAGGGGCAGCTGTTGGCCTAGTGGTTAGGGAGTTGGTCTTGCAATCGGAAGGTTGCCGGTTCGAATCCCACCCTACCCATGGTTGAGATGCTCTTGAGCAAGGCATCTAACTCTACAATGCTCCAGGGACTGTAAACTAAAAACCCTGTAAATATCTGTAAGTCGCTCTGGATAAGAGCGTCAGCTAAGTGTAATGTAATGTAATGTAAAAAGGGTCTTGATAAGGACCCGGCTCCAAAGGCCTTGTGCTTTGTGGGGGAACGGAGTAGTGGTCAGAAAGATGAGAAGAGTGTGTTTTTGTTGTGTGTGTGTTTTGAGGAGTGTTGGCTAGTGGCACAGAATGACACAGTTGATTGTCATCTTTGAATGTCACCTCCAAGTGTCATATTGCTATGTTGATGTTAGTCAGGGTTACATTTCACTACATGTTCTACCTGTATGTTTAAAATAAAATAAAAAATCTTGAATCATAAAAGCTCGATATATCACAATTTTTCTCTTTTAATGATCTCAAATGTCTCTTTCTTTTTCTCTTTCTCTCTCTTCATCCCCTATCTCCCTCACCCTCTCTCTCTCTCTTGTGCGCTCTCTCAATTTGCGTCTCTCTCTATCTCTCTCTCTGGCTCTTGGTTTTCATCTCTGTCTGTCTGTCCCTCTCTCCTTGTCTCTCCCTGTAGGGGACCCTCATTCAACACTTGAAGGAGCACATCCTCCATGGCAACATGACCAGCAGTGACGTCATCATTTACTACACTACGGTATTCAATCTGTCACACACACCCACACACACACTCAAACACGCACGACACGCACACACTCACACTCTCACACTCTCACACCCTCTCTCTCTCTCTCTGCCTCCCCACCCACTATAATTTTGCCTTTGTCACACTGAGACTGGGTGTTGGAGGGCAGAGAGGCAGCCCTCAGCCAGCCAATTATTTTCGGCACCAGGGATGTTATTTTGAAAAGCGCACATACCCGCCATGCACCGGCTTGTGCGCTTTTGTTTTGAAATGCATGCGAAACGTTTTGTTTTGACCCACTCAGAATAATCTCCCCCCATAGTGTGCATTCCCAAAATGGTCAACACTTGAAAAGGTCGTTTCAGAGAAAGTCAAACAATCCTCAGACAGATGACAGCTCGTGTAGGAGGCCATCTTATTCCGGCATCTCAAAACCGAGCAACAAGCATGCGTCCATGTCTATGCAGCTTATTAGATGTGATGTGTCCGCGCTGAAGGTAAAATACAAGCAATAAAATGAAGTTCAGGTCTAAAACAAGCCAAGGAAATCTCTTGTGTAAAAATCCATTAAAATCACCACCAAATTATACCCAGCACTAAAAAAGCTAACTGACTGTGTTTTGGGGATATATATGCGGAGATATCATGCTGTGAAGGTTTATTTTTCTGTCATATTAGGGACATGTTTTACTTTTATAACTACATGGTGCATATTCTGCTTGATCTGTGCATCTCTACTTTAACATGACTTTATACCACATGCTAGATCAAAACTAATTAACGTTTAGTTCATCATTATAAAACACATGATGAGCAAATCAATTGAACTGTGTGAAAACACAACCTCAAAAATGGTAAATATGATGTCATAGCATTGCTTCAGGTTATAAAGCCAAAGAGATGGGGCCAAGACAGGTGTATAAGCCCTTTTACACATTAGTATAAATGTATATCTCACTCCAAAGCAAAATCACGAGGTTGTTGTTTGCGAGAGGACAGCACTTCCTGTGGACATATTTTGACAGCTTGGTGTATTAGTCCTGAGCTCCAATGTAATATACGTAGATTATTATTTGCCATTCTGGGTTTATATTTCTTCATTATGTTGGGTAAACCTGCTAAAGGTTTGTCTTGCCAGGAGAACGAAGCCATACAGGTCTTTTGTTAGGACTTCTGAGTTAATTTACTAAGCCTTGTCACCATTTGAAAAACACCCGTAACTGTCCTCCAATTGAAACTCAATTCAATTCAATTTTAAATGCATTATCACAGTGGTCATGGTCTCAGAACCCCTGTGCACAATAACAGGCCACATATTTTGTGAAATCCAATGCAGTGTATGTAAACATTAGACCAAAATAAAGGTATATATTTAAAAAAGTAGTAGTTTTTATTTTTAATTTCCAACCCTCTTCCTCCTGTGTGGTCCTCTCTCAGACGGGCTGGATGATGTGAACTGGCTGGTGTCGTCGCTGGCGGTGGGGGCCTCAGTGGTGCTATACGACGGGTCGCCTCTGGTGCCCACCCCCAACGTGCTCTGGGACCTGGTGGACGAGCTCGGGTAAGAGGACAAGGGCAAAGAGGGGTCTGGGGGTGGGGGTTATGAAGCACAGTGGGACCTAAGTTCCGGCCTGTGGTAAAGGTATTGAGGGGTAGGCTCTGGAGCTTAACATAAAAGTATTACAGGAATTAGAATAACATTGACAACTCGTAGTTA
>CM050217.1:5620000-5640000 GCA_027475355.1 Coilia nasus | reverse complement strand
ACTCACACTCTCTCTCTCTCTCACTCACACTCTCTCCCTCACACTCTCTCTCTCACTCACACTCTCTCCCTCACACTCTCTCTCTCACTCACACTCTCTCTCTCTCTCACTCACACTCTCTCCCTCACACTCTCTCTCTCACTCACACTCTCTCTCTCTCTCACTCACACTCTCTCCCTCACACTCTCTCTCTCACTCACACTCTCTCTCTCACTCACACTCTCTCTCTCACTCACACTCTCTCTAAGGAGTCGAGTGGGCAGAAGAGGGGCCTGGGCGCAGTAGCGGTGCGCTGAACTCCCTAGGAGAGTCTCCGCAGCGTTAAGCGCTGAACTCCCTAGGAGAGTCTCCGCAGCGTTAAGCGCTGAACTCCCTAGGAGAGTCTCCGCAGCGTTAAGCACCGCCTCTGATTGTCGGGCCGTGTTCGGCCATTTTAATGTGTGAGTTAGTATTAATCACACACTTTTCTTCTAGCCAGGCATTTTCCCCTCTCTCCCTGAGGAATAGCTGTGGCATTTGACTTGCTAAGCAGGTGGTTGGTGTGCGAGGGCTGATGGATGAGAGGCAGTGGTCATGCTGTTTTGGAGAGCTTTTTTTTTTTCTTTTTCTTTTTTGGTGGGGGGGGGGGGTAGAAGTGAAGTTGATGATCATATTTACTGTAAGAGAGTGTTGTAGAAACACCAAGTGGACTTTTGTTATAAATTTATCGTTAAATCGAAGCGCTTTTTCCACACTCTTGCTCCCAACTCCCACCCCCCCTCCCAATCTGCCCCCTCGCGCCCATCCCTCTCCCCACTCCACCACTCAAAATGGGGCACACTCACTGAGGCACCCAGCATATGTAATAGCCTTGATTCACTTAACCTTCATTTCAAGAGCTCCTCTCCATCACCCCCCCCCCCCCCCGCCACCGCCACCGCCACTGTCCCCACCCGACACTCCACAGGTCGTTTCTACCAAGACGCAGCCATGTGTGCCGATTACAGACAGCCCTACAAGCCCTTCGGGGGGGGGAGTGGTGGTCGTTTCTGCCGGTGTTATGTTCCTTTAGTAGTAGCGTAATTGATATTGTAAGGTGGTACAGAGGCACTGAGGCAGAGGCGACACACACACACACACACACACACACACACACACACACACACACACACACTTCCAGCTGCCAGCATTGGAGAGATAGCACTCAGCCCTGAGAGCTCTGTCACACCCCCTCCTGTGGTGCAGTCAGCATGGGGGGGCTCCTGAAGAGCCTTCCCCTCCAAACATGAAACGAACACCCTGCACCCGTACAAATAGAGCCCCCCCCCAGCCACCACCACCACCACCACCTCCACCACCACCACCACCTCCACCACCACCACCACCACCTCCACCACCACCACCACCACCACCACCTCCACCTCCTCCACACGACTCCTACCTCTGTTATTATTTTACTACTCTCTCTCTGACACTCTCTCTCTCACTCACACTCTCTCTCCCTCACACTCTCTCTCTGACACTCTCTCTCTGACACTCTCTCTCTCCCTCACACTCTCTCTCTCACTCACACTCTCTCTCCCTCACACTCTCTCTCTCACTCACACTCTCTCTCCCTCACACTCTCTCTCTGACACTCTCTCTCTCACTCACACTCTCTCTCCCTCACACTCTCTCTCTGACACTCTCTCCCTCACTCACACTCTCTCTCTCACTCACTCTCTTTCCCACTCTTCCTCTCTCACTCTCTCCCGCTGTCCCTCTCTCACTCTCTGTAGCGAAGGGGAGGAGAAGTCACCCCACCCGGCTTCGAACCCGGGTCTCCAAACAGGGGCTCTGACCGCAACGCCAAAGAGCCAGGCTCGTTGGGATGGCAGTCAGAGCACACCCACAACTCTAGTGATGGTCACTCCATCACACTGCCTTCCACTTCGGGAGGCGCAGCCATGCACTTCACACACTCAGGTGTCCCTCACGCATCCTTCCCCTTCGGGAGGCGCACCCATGCGCTTCACACACTCAGGTGTCCCTCACGCATCTCCCACCATACTTCTCCCATCCAGGGTGCCCCACACATACTGGTGCTTCACCTATCACTGGGTCCTTCACACCCGGGTCAACCTAACCCTGGGGGTCCCTCGTATGGCTCACACAGTGGGTGGACCTCCAATGACCTCACGGCAAGCCATCCCACTTCTGACACCATTTGTAGCGAAGGGGAGGAGAAGTCACCCCACCCGGCTTCGAACCCGGGTCTCCGGGGTATCAAACAGGGGCTCTGACCGCAACGCCAAAGAGCCAGGCTCGTTGGGATGGCAGTCAGAGCACACCCACAACTCTAGTGATGGGCACCATCACACTCTCTCTCTCACACTCCCTCTCTCACTCACTCTCTCTCCCGTTCTCCCTCTCTCACTCACTTTCTCTCTCACTCACCTACACACTCTCTCTCTCCCCCGTCTTTTGCTGACACTCTCTCACACTCTTTCTCTTTCCTGCTTTCCCTCTTTCACTCTCTCACTCATACACTTTCTTGCTATCTCTTTCTCTCTCTCTCACTCACTCACTCACACACACACACACACACACACACACACACACACACACACACATGCACTCTTTCTCTTTTTGCTCTGAGCTGCTACTCCTAACTGTAATGACTGCATGAATGGGTGGTGGGGGTGGTGCAGGGGAGCACTTTGTGGCATATGCTCGGGGTAGGGGGGAAGAGGGCAGGGGGGCATCTTTAGGAGGGGGGCTTCCCGGACGCTGGAGGTCCGCCTGTACAGATGACATTTGGGGAGAGACACCTGCTCGCCCGGCGGGGGGTGGGGGGTGAAGGGGCGAGGGGGTGGTGGTCGTGCTGAGACCCACGGTCCCAGTGCCGGGCAGGGCATCGGCCCTTCCTGCCGGGCAGCCTGGCGCTCCGCTTCCCTCTGCAAGCCCACCCGCTCCAGCAGGACTGGATCCCATGGCTCACTCATTCACAATATCTCACATACTATATAGTACAATATGTAGGGCACAGAATAATCTATCTCACATACTATATAGTGTGCTGTGTAGGGCACAGAATAATCTATCTCTCATACTATATAGTACAATATGTAGGGCACATAATCTATCTCACATACTATATAGTGTGCTGTGTAGGGCACAGAATAATCTATCTCACATACTATATAGTACAATATGTAGGGCACAGAATCATCTATCTCACATACTATATAGTACAATATGTAGGGCACAGAATAATCTATCTCACATACTATATAGTGCGCTGTGTAGGGCACAGAATAATCTATCTCACATACTATATAGTACAATATGTAGAGCACAGGATAATGCAACTCACATGATGTATAGTATACTATGTAGGGCACATAATCTATCTCACCTACTATATAGTACAATATGTAGGGCACATAATCTTTCTCACATACTATATAGTGTGCTGTGTAGGGCACAGAATAATCTATCTCACATACTATATAGTGCACTGTGTAGGGCACAGAATAATCTATCTCACATACTATATAGTACAATATGTAGGGCACATAATCTTTCTCACATACTATATAGTGCACTGTGTAGGGCACAGAATAATCTATCTCACATACTATATAGTACAATATGTAGGGCACATAATCTTTCTCACATACTATATAGTGTGCTGTGTAGGGGACATAATCTATCTCACATACTATATAGTGTGCTGTGTAGGGCACAGAATAATCTATCTCTCATACTATATAGTGCGCTGTGTAGGGCACAGAATCGTGTGTCTCACATACTATAATAGGGCACTCCGATCCCTCAAACCAACCACCTCCACCTTTATCACATTGTATAACTTTGTGTCTTATTACTTTATTTATTTTAGCAGTGAGTTGTGGAAATAAAATACTTGTTTTTACTTTCTTAAGTAAAACAAACAAAACTCTCTCAACTTTTCAGATTTGCTTTTTATTTTGTCCTTCTTTGATCTTGGCACTTAGTCTGTGCCACTTGTTTCTTTCTTACTTTTCTGACCTCTGACCTTTTGTGCTTGGTCACTCCCTCCCCCTTCCCCTTCCCCCTTCCCCTGTCCCTGTTCCTGTCCCTGTTCCTGTCCCTGTTCCTGTCCCTGTTCCTGTCCCTGTTCCTGTCCCTGTTCCTGTTCCTGTCCCTGTTCCTGTTCCTGGTCCTGTCCCTGTTCCTGGTCCTGTCCCTGTTCCTGTCCCTGTTCCTGGTCCTGTCCCTGTTCCTGTCCCTGTTCCTGGTCCTGTCCCTGTTCCTGTTCCGCAGCCAACACCCACAACCTGCAGTCCCTGCACACCATCCTGTCCACGGGCTCCCCGCTCAAGCCCCAGAGCTACGACTACGTGTACCGCAGCATCAAGAGCAACGTGCTGCTGGGCTCCATCTCAGGTAAGGATGCAGGAGGGGTGTGTGTGTGTGTGTGTGTGTGTGTGTGTGTGTGTGTGTTGTCTGGTGTTGGGTGTGGAGGTGAGGTTGGTTAAGGTGGGTGAAGAGGTGGAGGTGTTGGAGACAGGGCATGCTGGGCCATTCATCTCAGGTAAGGATGCAGGAGGGGCGGGGGTGGAAGTGGGGGTCTGGGGAGGGTTTGGGTGTGTAGGTGGGGGTTTGGGGGGGTGTTGGGTGGGGGTGTTTGGGAGTGTGTGTGTGTGGGGTATTGGGTGGAGTGGGTGAAGAGGTGGAGGTGTGTAGAGAGGCCATGCTGGGCTCCATCTCAAGTGAGGATGCAGGAGGGGTGGGGTTGGAGGTGGAGGTGAGGGTCTGGGGAGGGGGGGGGGGGTGTTTGGGAGTGTGTGTGCGGGGGGTATTGGATGGGGTGGGTGAAGAGGTGGAGGTGTGGAGAGAGGCCATGCTGGGCCATCCATCCGTCAGGCTGCTGCTGTGGCATCTGCCGATACATTGACAGCCCCTCCTGATGCTCGATAGAGATGCCCTCCCCCTCCCTGACACACACACACACACACACACACAAACACGCACACACAAACAAGTGTGCGCACACACACATGTATACACACGCACACACACACACGCACACACCCACGTATGCACACACACACACAGGCACACACACGCACACACTCACAAACAAGTGTACGCACAAACACGTGTACGCGCACACACACACACACACGCACACACACACACACACACACTTACCTCTCCGCTCCCAGTGTGCGGCAGCTGACGTGCCCCTGAGGGACGGCAGAAACAAATTAGCATTAGCACTGCCAGCTGCAACGCAGCCAGCACTCTCAGCGTGCTTTTGGACACACCACCTGCGCACACACACACCACACACACACACACACACACACACACACACACACACCAAGACCAAACCAAGAGCATACACAGAGCATGTGCGTGCTCACTAAAAGTAGGCTGACAGTTGTTCCACTGTTTGTGTCACGTTTTGTTTTTGTTTTGTTCACATTTTATTAAAAACATTGTGACACAAACAAAGTGCTTACCTACTTCGGCAAAGTGCAAGCCTATTTTTGCGTGTATTAGTACTAGTGTATTAGTACTACCTGCCAAAGTAGTAGTAGGGTGAATTATGTGCAAAATCGTTACGCGGTGGGTGGATAGAAGCATGAAATTTGGTACATATGTCCCTCGGGTGATTCTACATGTAGAATCTTCTAGAAGGGGTGCACAAAAACAAAATTAACAGGAAGTAAGTTTTTGAAGAAATTCAAAATGGCCGCTCATACAATTGGCAGTTGAGTCAGAACACACCAAAAACAAACGCATAAAACTATGAAATTTGGTATACATGTTCTTGGGGTGGGTGAGCCTAAGACATCTTGGGCAAGTAGTCCAAAACATCTTACAGGAACAGGAAGTAAGTATTTGTGCATACATTTAAAATGGCTGGCTGTACCATTGCCATCTGATTCAGTGCACACCAAGAAGAACCTCATAAAATCATGAAATTTGGCATATATGCTGTTGGAGTCACCTCTAGACGTGCTGGAAACTGACTCCAAAAACATGGAAAAGCAGTGGTCCTAGATCTCACTCAGCAGAAGCAGATCAACCACAGAGCCAGTGCTCGCCCCCACGCTCCCTAATTTACCCCCCCAGACAAGCCAGTCTTTTGTCACGGCGAATGTGAGTCACCTCCTCAATATCCCAGCTGAAGGATGGAACACAGTGGTGTGTGTGTGTGTGTCTGTCGGGCGAGCGGTGTGTCTGAAGCGGTCTTGTCCATCAGCATTACGCGGACCTGATGCTGCTCGCTCCTGATAAGATGCTGTGGCACATTTGGTAAAAATCCTCCCGCGCTTCGCACAAACCACAGCTGAAAGTGTGTGTGTGTCTGTGTGTGTGTGTGTCTGTGTTTGTGTGGAGTGGTAGGGTGGAGACAAACTGACGCGCTGATGGCGAATGCTTGGCACTTAACATTTGGAATGGAGAAAACATGAGTGACGTTTTTTGGCACCGGACGCGTTTAAAATGTCAGGCGCGAGGTCGGGCTAGCTGTGGGGGCCGTCATGCAGAGACCGTGTCTGGGTGGAAGAAGAAAATGGACTCTGCCTCGCAAAGACCACGAAACAAACGGACAAAAAAAAACCCTACTTATCCTCACATATTTAATGAGCGAGTGGCAATTTGAAATCCCAGTTTTGCTTCGATCATTCAGGACCTGCCGTGAGTCCGCCCTTCCTGGGGCCCTGAGGGAGAGAGAGAGCAAGAGAGAGAGAGAGAGGTAGAGAGCGCAAGAGAGAGACAGAGAGAGAGACGGCGACGGAATGGGCAAGCTCTGCAGGTCGCGGGCTGGCGCCAGCTTTGACCTTGACCCAGAGGTCGCAGCGAGCATATGTAGCCAGGGCCGCTTCCTCCTGCTCACGCTCACCCGCCAGACGGACTCCCGGGCGCCGCAGCCGCCTGCCGCAGGGCGCCTTAACACCCTCGCCGCTCCGACTCGCCTCGGTTTAATATACCTCCACCTGACTTCCATCTGTCCCCGCTCCTCTCCGCTCCCTCCCGCCAGCTTTTCTCCTCTGCCCCCCTCCTTCAGGACTTCGGCATCTATGTCTCTCCCCCTCTCTCTGTCTCTCCCCCTCTCTCTGTCTCTTTTTCTCTTTTTCTCTGTCTCTGGCTTGGTCTCTCCCTCTCTCTCTTTCTCTCTCTCTGTCTCTGCCACTCTGTCTCACTCCCTTTCTCTTTCTCTCTCTGTCTCTCTCTCACTCCATCTCTCTCTTACCCTCTCTCACGCTCACTCACTTTCTCCCTCTCTCTGTCTCTCTCTGTTTCTCTCTCACTCCATCTCTCTGTCTTTCTCCCTCTCTCTGTCGCTCTCTCTCTCACTCCATCTCTCGGTCTTTCTCCCTCTCTCTGTCTCTCTCTCACTCCATCTCTCTGTCTTTCTCCCTCTCTCTGTCATTCTCTCTGACTTTCCTTTTACCTCCGTATGGTTTTATCACCTTTTCGCACTCTCATCTATCCATTCCATTTATTCTATTCTAACTGACTTTATTCTATTTCCTTTCTATATCTTTCTCCTCCTGCTTCCATGTCTGTGCTTTTCATTTTTTTTGTCCTTTCGGGAAGCATTCCGTATGTTTTTCCCTCCGTAGGATGGACTGGAGTTGGGGCTGTTGCGTGTTCTTCCCTCTGTGCCAGCACAGGTTTGTTATTTGCCCGTGTGCTCCGGAGCATGCATGGGCCATCTCTGAGGAAGGCCTATTTCTGGCGCGGGAGCCTCCTCCTTTTTTTAAAAGGGCGAGTGGGCGGCTGCTCACAGAAGTAACCGGAATATTCATTAGAGCGGGAAACGCGAGGAAACTGTTGAGAATTTCATGCGAAAATATTTGGAAGATGGGGGAGGAAAAAAACAAAAAACACGAAAAGAAAAACAACTAAACAACTGCTGACAGGGAGACACTCCAATAAAAAAAAGAACTCCACCACACACACACACACAGTGCTGTGTTTAACCTGTGGTCCTGCTAAATGCAGACAAGTCATCCCGTTCCCCACGGACCCAATTAATAACTGCTAAAGAGTCCTCTGGGACTGGCAGAAGAGAGGAGAGACGAAGCCAAAGGGAGCACTTCTGAGTGGGACTGATGGATTGAATCTTTGTTTGGATGGATGTGTGGATTGAGAAACGGGGAAATACAAATGTAGTTGTATACACAGCAAATGCTTACACTCAGAAATGAGTGACAGTGTAATACATCAAACAAGCGTCGGTGATGAACTACACAAGCCCTGGCAAACACTGATAACGTATCACCCCGGAATGAGGATGCTACATTTTGGGTACAAGCCGTAACAAGGAAGAGGAATCCGCATAATATATTTTACAGGAATAGCAGTAGTCTGAGTATATTTCATCAGATCCAGGCAATTACCCTGAAAAGACCAACTCCCACTGTCAGGCTCCAACTCTAATCCAACACAGAGAGACTCCTGTCATTTGAAATCAAGACAGACGCAGCCTTTAGATCAGAACTCAACAAACACCCCCCCCCCCCCCCTTTTATTTTGGCTGTGAAAATAAACTTAATAAGGTTGATGTTCCATTTGTATCACTTTATAATATAAATTGCTTTTTTGGTGCGGGCTTCCTGCCATAGCAGCATGTGGGGAGAAAGTGAGCTGTCTCTCTCTTTGTGTGCCAGCACAGCGTCAGGGCTCTGCACTGGGAGGGGGGGAAAGGGATGGGGGGGGGGGGGGGGTCGGTAGTGTGTGTGTGTGCGGGGGTTTGAGGTGCAGCAGGCCTGACACTGCCCAGGCGTGGGACGGCAGGAGGGCGGGAAAGCAGGCAAAGCCTCCTGGGTAATAATGAGGCTGATGGTGGCGGTGATGATGGAGCCATGATGGCGGTGATTATCTTTATGGCTATGGTAAGGGTGTTTATAAGGGTAACTGTAATGGTGATTCCCATCCTGGTGATGACAATGAGAGTAGTGGAGATCATGATGATGATTATCACTGTGGTTGTTTTTCTTGCCAAACTGCTAAAACACTTTGAGCTGCATCTTGCATGCATTGTGCTATACAAGTAAAGCATATTACTATTATAGATTATTGTGATGGTAGTGATTGTGGTGGGGATAGGTAACGTAATGGTGGTGATATGGATTGGTGACGTGGAACACGTGTTGAATGAATTACTGTGTTGCATGATGACGATGAGGATAAGGCTGACTATGATGATGATGATGGTGATGGTGACGATGAAGGTGACACTGGTTCTTGTGATCCGCAGGTGGCACAGACATCATCTCCTGCTTCATGGGCCAGAACATCACGCTGCCTGTCCACCGCGGCGAGATCCAGGCCAGGAATCTGGGCATGGCCATAGAGGCCTGGAGTCTGGAAGGTGAGAGCCAAGCACTTCACAGGGCACTGGGGTAGGGTGGGGTAGGGGCCCACCCCCGATCCCACGCCATTTAAGCTTTACTCAAGCTCTGCCATGCCAGTGCCAGCCAGCCATGCCAGTGACCAACTGGCCTTAGCGACAGAAAAAAAGTGTGTTGGGCATGGTTGTGTGTGGACTCGATGATGTTGGCCCAGGCAAATGGGGAGGCATTTCTGAGTGCTGATTGGTGATTCAGAAAGAGGCATGCCACAATAGTGCCTGAATATAGAGGAGTTATTTTCCATGTGTGTTTGCTTTAGTTCTGGCGTCTGGCTTGGATTAGGAATGTATTTAAAGTTTGGTTGTAGTCTTGCCTCTGCAGAGATTGTGTTCAACTAGGGAAAGTATTTGGGCCATGATTAATCTTTTTTTAGATTTCATACTGTTTTCAGTGCCAGACTCTCTCTTTGTGCGTGTACATGTGTTCATACGTGTGTGTGTGTGTGTGTGTGTGTGCGTGTGTGCATGTGTTCATACGTGTGTGTGTGTGTGTCTATCTGTGTACATGTGTGCGTCGGTGTATGTATGTGTGTGTGTGTGTGTCTGTCTGTCTGTCTGTGTACGTGTGTGTGTGTATGTGTGTGTTTGTGTGTGTCTGTGTGTGTGTGTGTTTCCTCAAACAGGGACACCAGTGTGGGGGGAGAGTGGCGAGCTGGTCTGCCTAAAGCCCATCCCCTGCCAGCCAACACACTTCTGGAACGACGAGAACGGCATCAAATACCACAAAGCCTACTTCTCCACTTACCCCGGTAACCCTCCTCCACCTGCCTGCCACAGCCCCCATCACAGCCCCCACTGCTAGTAGAGCCCCCATCACAGCCCCCGTGCTGCTAGCGCCCCTACTGCTGGTAGAGCACCCATCACAGCCCCTGCACTGCTAGAGCCCCTACTGCTGGTAGAGCCCCCATCACAGCCCCTGCACTGCTAGAGCCCCTACTGCTGGTAGAGCCCCCATCACAGCCCCTGCACTGCTAGAGCCTCTACTGCTGGTTGAACCCCCAATCACAGCCCCCGTGCTGCTAGAGCCCCCACTGCTGGCGGAGCTGCTGGTGGAGCCCCTGCTAGAACCCCCAACACTGCTAGAGCTGGTGGTAGAGCCCCTGGTAGCTGCTGGTAGAGCCCCTACTGCTGCTAGAGCTGGTGGTAGAGCCCCTACTGCTGCTAGAGCTGGTGGTAGAGCCCCCACTGCCAGTAGAGCCCCCACTGCTGCTAGAGCTGGTGGTAGAGCCCCCACTGCTGCTAGAGCTGGTGGTAGAGCCGTCGCCACTGGTAAAGCCCCCACTAGAGCCACTGCTAGAGCCCCCGCCATTGGTAGAGCCCCCACTGCTGGTAGAGCCGCAGGTAGAGCCCCCACTGCTGGTAGAGCTGCAGGTAGAGCGCCCACTGCTGGTAGAGCTGCAGGTAGAGCGCCCACTGCTGGTAGAGCCCCCACTGCTGGTAAAGCCCCCACTGCTGGTAGAGCCCCCACTGCTGGTAGAGCCCCCACTGCTGGTAGAGCCGCAGGTAGAGCGCCCACTGCTGTTAGAGCGCCCACTGCTGGTAGAGCCACACTGCTGGTAGAGCCCCCACTGCTGGTAGAGCCCCCACTGCTGGTAGAGCCGCAGGTAGAGCCCCCACTGCTGGTAAAGCCCCCACTGCTGGTAGAGCCCCCACTGCTGGTAGAGCCTCCGCCATTAAGCCCAGTGGCGGCACACTGTAGTTGCTATTCATGTCCAGACTGGCAACGCTTTGTTTTGCAGACACATTTCTGGATGAGAAATTGATGGGAATAAGGGGATTTTCTCTTTTTCTGTCTTTGCTTCTTTCTTTTTTTCTTTCTTTGTCTCTCTCCCTCTTTCTCTCGCTCTCTCTCTCTTTCTTTCTTTCTTTCTTTCTCGCTCTCTGTTTTTAACACTCCAGGGATATGTATGTATGTGTGTGTGTACATGCGGACGTGCGTGCACAAGCTGTCTATAGTGTTTGCACGGAAGCTGTGATATCTGCTCATCTCAACTGCTCATCTCTCCAGCTGGAGACGCGTTCTAATAGTGTGTGTGTGTGTGTGTGTGTGTGTGTGTCTGTGTGTGTGTACACATCTTTATCTTCACAGGTGTTTGGGCTCATGGTGACTACTGCAAGATCAATCCAAAGACGGGAGGCATAGTCATGCTGGGGAGAAGGTGATCCTCTCTCTCTCTCTCTGCCTCTTCCTCTCTCTCTCTCTCCGTCTCTCTCTCTCTCTCTGCCTCTCTCTCTCTCTCTTTCTCTCTGTCTCTCTCTTTCCCTCCCTCTCTCTATGCCTCTCCCTCTCTCTCTCTCTCTCTCTCTCTCTGTCTCTCTCTCTGTCTCTCTCCCCCATCTTTTTTGTCTGTCTGGATATCTGTCTCTGTTGCTGTATGTTTAGTTATTGTTAAAAAAAACCTTTAGAAAGACAAAGAACACACAGTATTTAGGTTAGTGGAGTGTATTTTCACATTTGAACATCAAAAGGTTTATATTTTGTTAATAGTAAATACTGCTTAGCCATCCATCCATCCATCATCACCCATCACCCTAATGAATATTACTGTGTGTAATTCTGTGTGTGGTCTACACGGGCATCCACTGAATGGCGATCTTCTCGACTTGTTTTCAGTGACGGGACTTTGAATCCCAACGGTGTTCGATTTGGGAGCTCAGAGATATATAACATCGGTAAGATCCCATCTGCAGACCAATGAGTGATATACTGTAGTCTTAACTGACAATAAGTCATCGTGTAGAATAATTCTTTTTATGTAGCACTTTGGTCCTGGAAGAGTGCTGTTTCATTTTACTGTATACTCTTTTAGATATTAAACGATTAATAGTAAAATTAAATTAAATTAAAGTCTAAAAATAAAAAGAGCCTTTTGACTCTCAGCTTGGATTTAAGTTATGAGAGCTCCTTCTGTATTTCTCCCCGCCACAGTGGAAGCATTTGAGGAGGTGTCCGACAGCTTGTGCGTTCCCCAGTACAACAAGGACGGGGAGGAGAGGGTGATTCTGTTCCTGAAGATGGCCCCTAACAAGCCCTTCAGCGAGGACCTGGTGCAGAGGATCCGGGGGGCCATCAGGATGGCGCTCACCGCCCGACACGTCCCCGCCCTGCTGCTGGAGACCAGTGACATTCCGGTAAGACGGAGTATCCACACGTACCCCAGCGGTACACGTTCATGCATGCAGACACACTCGGACGCTCAGGCATACATGCGTTGATGCATACATGGGGACCATTATAGACTGGTGTCTTTTTCCCCTCTACATAGTACACCATCAAGACTCATGTGTTTATTCCTCTACATAGTACACCATCAAGGCTCATGTGTTTCCCCTCTACATAGTACACCATCAAGACTCATGTGTTTTACCTCTACATACAGTAGTACACCATTAAGTATCATGTGCTTTCCTTCTACATAGTACACCATCAAGTCTCATGTTTTTTCCCCTCTACATAGTACACCATCAAGTCTCATGTTTTTTCCCCTCTACATAGTACACCATCAAGACTCTTGTGTTTTCCCCTCTACATAGTACACCATCAAGTCTCATGTGTTTATTTCTCTACATAGTACACCATCAAGTCTCATGTGTTTATTTCTCTACATAGTACACCATCAAGTCTCATGTGTTTTCCCTCTACATAGTACACCATCAAGTCTCATGTGTTTTCCCTCTACATAGTACACCATCAGTGGGAAGAAGGTGGAGGTGGCGGTGAAGCAGGTGATCGCAGGTAAAGAGGTGACCCAGCGCGGTGCCTTCTCCAACCCAGACTCTCTGGACCTCTACAAGAACCTGCCAGAGCTGCAGAACTTCTAAGAAAGACTACCCATGGCTTCAAATGGGAACCAAGGGACAAGCAAAAGAGGGCGAAAGAGAGCCTCTCAAACTGACAAGTGAAGTTGTTGTCATTTTTTTATTGTTACTATTATGATTTTTTTAACTTGCTGCAAAAAACCTGTCCGCCTTCTTGGGGCACTGGGAGTTTGGATTTATATTGGGAAAAAAGAAAAGCCCAGCAGTCGATTCCATCTTCATCTCCAGAGGCTGTGTAGTTATAGAGCCCCCCTCCCCCCACGCCCATAAGCGCTTCCTCTGTGGACCATTCTGGTATCGTCTCTCCGTCAATCCAGTCAACACAACACACAAACAACCTAGAACCTACATCATTTTGGTGCCCCCCTGCCCCCGCCCAAATTGTCTCTAAACTCCCCTTTTATTAAAGTCTGTTTTTACCAGTTGCGTTTTCCTTCCACTGATGCCTCTCTCCGACTTTAGTGAGTTTAACGTTGTTGGGGAAGGAATAATGGGGATTCGGTGTCGTAGGTTTGGGATCCATGCCAGGAGTTGCTGGGTGTCAGTGTCTCAGATGGTGCGCTGAATAACAGCTCTGTATGGGGCCCGTGCTTCAAGCCTTTGATGGCTAACTAGACGCCTACTACCTGGATGGGTGTAGAGAATTTTGCTTGCATCACATAGATGTTAAGTACCAGGGCTTGGTCTGTTTTTTTTCCCTCTCTCTCTCTTTCTCTCTCTCTCTCTGTCTCTCTCTATCTCTCTCTATCTCTCTCTCTGCCCCCCCCCTCCCCCTCCCCCTCCCTCTCTCTCTCTCTGTCTCTCTCTGTCTTTGTATGTGTGTGTATGTGTGTGTGTGTGTGTGTGTGTGTGTGTGTATGTGTGTGTGCAGAAGCAGCTCTCTTTACACTCAGGAGCTTAAGTAGAGATTCCCCATAGGAGGTCTTTGTTTTATCCTTTCCCGTCAGTTCAGCGAAGAAAAATGTTGCAATCATACGTGGTGTAATCAGGTTCGGTTTAAATTAAGAAGCCTAAATGTTTGTGATACACTTTAAGCTACGCGCATTAAGGACTGGTACTGTGATGGGGGAGGTTTATGAGGTGCACCCGGACGGCTTCCTGTCCCGCCTCCCTGTCTGGTGTCGTACGAGCAGACGCTGCCAAATCATGAAACACTGTTAGATTTTCTCCTCTTTTTTACACTAAGACATTAGACAGGAAGTTAACGAGTTCCCTGGAGTTGTTTCTTTTTTTTCCTGTAAATAAATTGTGGACCAGGCCCAAAGCGCGTCTCTCTGCTGTTAGTTTCATCGAGGGCCACTGTGTTCACAGGCTTGAAGTGGACGTTAAAAAGGGACTTGATTTTTATTATTCAGTGTATTTTTAGTTGCCTCAAGCAGCAAAATCCATCAGAGTTTGTTTGAAGGCCCTTGTTATTCTGATGCCCCCCGACCCCGCTTAAACTGCCAAGCCAGAACATTCCCACACTACTGTAGGTACACTCGCATTCTCCCTGGTGCTCCAGTATAAAATAGACCTATGGCATTTCTGCGTCATTTTTATACAACCATCACAAATTACTATCTGACGTATGTTGTCTGTCAGTGTAATATCTCAGTCTCTTACGCCTTCATCCACACAGTGACGAAGGCTTACTGCAGACACACTACCTGAGCTAGCAGGCGTTTTGGCTAAATGGTGTAAGCGGTTTCAGTTTGTTTTTATTTGTTAAATTTCAGGTCCGCATTTATCTCATCTCCTCTCCCAGCTCTTCTCCTCTGACCAGTCTAGCCTTTGTGATCATTGCACTATTATGCATGTGAAGCCACTATTGGATGTCCTCAGTGGTGGAACAGTTTAGTGTTTCTATATTTTGTATGTATGCAGAGTAGATCCGGAGTCTGTCCTCCCCGGTTGCTGCTGATGGGATGACTGGCTATGACTTTACCTCCTTATTCGGCTGGTGAAGGGATCGAACTGAGAGCTTTCCAGAAATGGAAGGTTTTTTGGTTTATTTTGACAGTTAACATTTGACAGTTTTAGGTGTCCGTTTTATTTGACATTGTGCAAGGTTAATCTTGTGTGAACACGACTAAGAGGAAGGATGTAGTTATTTCACATCGGCGGACCTCTCACTACATCTCAGTCATGACATTCCTGTGATGTCGTTGATTCTGTTTTTGTTGTCGTTTTTTATTATTATTATTAAATAGAAGTTGAAGATCTGTAACACTGGTCCGTGAACCTAAAGTAATTGCTCATTCATGTGAATGTCAGACTTACCTTGTATGTTGATGTAAATGTCTCAAAATTAGTTTTAAACCATTAAGCAAGTGTTCCGCTAGATGACTTTAATTTTGTTTTGACAATGTTTTTCATTTTACTGTGAAAAATGTGGTACATGCCTAGAGAATAAATATTTATGAATAGTGTCTTTCAGAGGACTACATAAAATAAATTATATGGACCCGAAGATGCGTATTCTATTAAACGAACTAAATAAAAAGTATTGTAACAATATCTCCTTTTCTGCGTCTCCTGTCTTGTTTTCATCAGGACAAGTCTGTCTTGCATTCAAGTGTAAGTGAGAAAGATTTGAAACTGTGATTACACAGCACACAGTGCACACAACGAAATTGCAACCTGCGTTTGACCCAATTACATACGTGAGCAGGGTCAGCTACGGTGGCAGTACCTGAGGAGCAGTGTGTGGGGGCCAGCAGTGTGTGAGGAGCAGTGTGTGGGGGCCAGCAGTGTGTGAGGAGCAGTGTGTGGGGGCCAGCAGTGTGTGAGGAGCAGTGTGTGGGGGCCAGCAGTGTGTGGGGGCCAGCAGTGTGTGAGGAGCAGTGTGTGGGGGCCAGCAGTGTGTGAGGAACAGTGTGTGAGGAGTAGTGTGTGGGGGCCAGCAGTGTGTGAGCAGCAGTGTGTGGGGGCCAGCAGTGTGTGGGGGCCAGCAGTGTGTGAGGAACAGTGTGTGGGGGCCAGCAGTACCTGAGGAGCAGTGTGTGGGGGCCAGCAGTGTATGAGGAGCAGTGTGTGAGGAGCAGTGTGTGGGGGCCAGCAGTGTGTGGGGGCCAGCAGTGTGTGGGGGCCAGCAGTGTGTGGGGGCCAGTGTGTGGGGGCCAGCAGTGTGTGAGGAGCAGTGTGTGGGGGCCAGCAGTGTGTGAGGAGCAGTGTGTGGGGGCCAGCAGTGTGTGGGGGCCAGCAGTGTGTGAGGAGCAGTGTGTGAGGAGCAGTGTGTGGGGGCCAGCAGTGTGTGGGGGCCAGTCCTTCTAGCATGTGCTTCAGTAGAGCATTGCTCACCTGTATCGTCATGGTCAACTAGCTCTGGGCTCCGCGGCCCAGCTCGCGGCCCTGCTCGCGGCCCAGGATCCCCACAGGTGCGCATAGGTGTGCATCAGATGGCGGTCTAATTGCACCACAGATGGCTTCCTTTGGCAGGTGTGGCCGGCTCGTGCTAGCGCCATATCAATCAATTAATGTCTGTTGGGGTGGGGGGGGACTTACACCTTGGCCATCACACTCCCCTCCACAGGGGGGCAGGACGGAGCTATTCACGCTGGGGGCATGCACTGGTCCTCTGCATGGCGCAGGTGAGGAAGAGGGCAATAAAAATGTCATGACTGTGATAAACAGTTACCGTCATCAGAGGTCAGTTACGTTACCTGAGAAATGAATATGGTAGGCTGTATGGTGAGCTCAGTAGTCTGGTAGTCTCTGTACACTACACAAATGATCCTGGTGACCATGTGTTAGAAACATAGGTAGGTATGTCAGTCTCTTCATTTATGTCAGTCTGGTCTTTTGTATCTTTGTGTGTGTGTTTATGTGTACCTGACTGCAAAACAAGTTTCCCTTTTGGACAATGAAGTTACACTCCTACACTAATATCGGCTGACCCCTGATTTCATTCACTGTGAACATTAAAGGGGATGTTGTATGGATTTCTGCCCCTTAGCCAAGGCCATGCACTGGTCCAGGTCAGGATGGTCAGGATGATTTAGGGGGCCCAGGGATTCACAGGGCCCATAGAGGACTTTGATATGGTTGCGGTGGGGGACCACAATTTCTAGCAGACCCCGTGGTGGTCCGAAGTGATTGTGAGATTATCAATTAGCAGGTTATCAAGGGAAGAAATGTCATGAGCCGAACAAGATTGTGGTGTTGCCCATAATGAATAACCCTCTGAATGTGCCCTGCTTCTCTCTCTGCATGAGCAGTCAGGGAGTAACAAGTGTGCTTGGCACAAATGAAGAGGATATTACCAAGAGCTTGGGCAGCTCTCCTCTCCATCAGCGTAACTGGCATATATTGAATGGATGTTCTTTCCACACGATTCTCACAAATCAGATGAGAATAAAAGCAGAGACAAATGGTAAGAAAATTCACATTTCAAAGATTATTCAGCAACTCCGTTCCTTTTTGTTAAGTATCAGATGTGTCTCCACAGTCTCCCTCCCTCTCTCAACTTTCCTCCATCATGATCAAAACACTGCCTCATTTCGGCAGACAGCAGGAACATGAGCCTCTACTTCAGAGTCCAGGAAAACACTATTTCAATACAGATGCGCTCATTGGGTTGGTGATTGGAGGAGGAAATATAAAACGGGCCCCATTTCACCAACATATCACACGGTGACAAAGTGTCCAAGGGACTGGTAGCGTAGCCTGCGGGTCAGACCCCGGCGACGTGTGAAGTGTTATCGCCGCAGCGCGGCCAGACTTGATTGAAACGCCCGAGCGTGCCTCTCCGCGAATTGCTCTCACTCAACCTGTAATCTCTGTTCAGCGTGCCATCGCCATGCTCATTTTACATGGAAGTGGAAAGAGCATTATTTGTGGAAATGAATGCAGCGAGGAGGGCATTGGCGGGGCCAGGCGCATGAAAGAGATGAAAAGACGGAATAAACCACTGATACAGGATGCACTGTGCGCACGGCCACTTATCAGCAGATTCGATTTAGAGCGAGGCGTGCATTCATCACTCACTTGTTAAAACTTGCTTGAATGCTTGTTTGGATGCATTACGCAGTCGGATGATCACTGAGAATGGGGCACTCGGTTATGGAGAGTGTTTCGATGAAAATCAATTAACAGGCGATTATCTTACATTATTGTCTGATTAAATGTAATGTGCCGTGACTTCTAAACATTCATGTTTCCATGGTGTTGACATTATTACTCTTGCCCTGTCGCCAGGAGAAGCCGGACTGGTTTGCCCTTAACTTTAGCATTCATAGGCACACCAAGTCCTTTTCTTCTTACCATCAACCGTACAAACATTTGTACATTGATTTGTCTGTCAGTAAACAGGTGCATGAAAGGGAAGTGAGACCCAAGACTCTCAAATTGATTAGACAAACCCACACCGAGCACGTTTATAAAGAAAGACTGTACTCTACACATACGTTTCAATGATCTAATCATCCTATCGTGTAGCATTAGTGCTGTTCATTAGGTGAGGCTGATATGGATTTCGAGCTTCTGTAAGGCCCACGCATCAACAATCAAAATGTGCAAAATGTGATTTCAGAGATTTTCACCATGCCCTGTTAAGGTATTTCTGTTACTGCTGATCCTAGAAACTCTTATCATTTAACATGATACATATATATATGTTAAGCAGCTTTCTTAACTGAGAATTTATTAGAAAATTTGTAAAATTTAAATAGGTAGAACTGTTCCACATGTGTTTTTTCTGGTATATATTCTCACATGAGTCAGTCAGTCAGTCAGTCAGTCAGTCAGTCAGTCAGTCAGTCAGACAGACAGACAGACAGACAGGTACAAACATTAAAATGGCTGCAAAATAAGTTAAGGAAGCCACAGAAAGTAAGAAATGCCAAATTCATGACCTGAGCCCTGCCTGCCTCTGCTTGTTATTTCTGATGGAGGTCAGAGTTGACTGTGGCTGTGATTGTATCTTTAGATTACTTTCCTCTCGCCCTTATAGGATTAGCGAGATGACATTAACAAAATAAATTTGTAAAGAAAATGGCATGCCTGGCCTCTGCTGTCCTGTTTCTTGGTCTTGCGTTCTGCCTGAGTGAGGAGCCAGACCTTGCAAAACCTCAGGTACACAAACACAGGCTATGCCTGGCACATAGGTATTCTCTGTTTTCCTGCACCTGACTCCTCAGTGTATGTTTTCAGAGCTGAATTAAATCCAAACAGTATCTGAAAAACACCAAAAAGTTTGGTGTAGTATCTAACAGCCCTAGACGCTTTGGTTAGTTTCAGCACCATGGACAGCGGTAAACAATCAAACTAGGAC
Organism: Coilia nasus; assembly: GCA_027475355.1. Classification (NCBI taxonomy): domain Eukaryota; kingdom Metazoa; phylum Chordata; class Actinopteri; order Clupeiformes; family Engraulidae; genus Coilia; species Coilia nasus. The sequence goes on along the minus strand of CM050217.1, from coordinate 5,620,552 downwards.
ACGACTTCTGTGAAGGTAACATAGCACAAAGTCTACTTAAGATTAACCTTTGTTTGAATTAGTTATGTTACCTGGCAATAAACATGGTTGGATGTATGTTGAGCTTAGTAAGCTGCCAGTAGTATGCTAATGTCTTCTAATGTCTGCTAACTCCAGGCAACATTAAAGGAGGCGTCATGTGGTTTATCGTCTCCTCCCACCATGTCCTTAGCGTGTTATGTAGCATTTGGTGTATGTGAATGGCACTTACAGAGACGCACCAGTCGGAGTATCTGCATTTGGCAGCCATTTTCTTTTACATTTTTACTGGTACAAAGTGTCATAAACTGGTGCCTAAGTCTCTATACTATGTGGATTTTCAACTTCTAAAGAAGCAATTTAAAAGATGATGTCCACAAAGGAGCGGGTACTATATTTCCAGTCTAATTTCTAATTGACAGTGCATTTCATACTGAAGTTGAATGAAGCTGTATAACATCAGAAATACTATGTACCTTTTTACATTAAAGCATTTTACTGCTATTTTAGAACAGCTAATATTATGAAAAGTGT
>CM050217.1:5605000-5615000 GCA_027475355.1 Coilia nasus | reverse complement strand
TCTTTTCAAACTGCCTCTGCGTGCAAGAGGAAAATGCTACAGCCAGTCAGAGCAACAAACTTGTTTACCATCCACTACACCAGTGCACTGTCACAGCCCCGTTGTCATGGTGTTAAGCCTGCCCAGCGACTCTGTACAAGGATAGACCACTGTGATTGGTCCGTCCAGATTTGGGAGAAAAGCTACTGAGCTTCAATAGGCCTTTGTCTAGACTACCCAAGATAGAAATGTCAGTACATGAAACGCTATATTGATACATTGCTGAAGACTGAGGTGCAGCTGTGGCCAAAGGCTTTAGGAGTGATATTGCCAAAACAGCAGTGACTGGACTGTGCAGTGACTAACATTCAGTCTGGCTTGCATGCCTATCATTGCATAGACAGAACACTACTGAGAGTGGCAACATGACCACAGTGTCAACATGGGTGGTGAAGGTTTCTGTGGTTGTTTGACATTTGTGCAGTGTACTACTTGCTGTGGTTGTTTGACATTTGTGCAGTGTACTTCTTTTTATGTGGATAGTGGATAGAGGTGGGAGGTAGCGACTTGCAGGGAATAGGTAGCCTGGTAAACCCGCCCCTCGTACTTCATTTTATTTTGTACAGAGGGTCTGGACCAGAGGCCGTTGAAGTTCATGTAAGAGGACCGAGCAAATCCTAGCCAATCAGCAAACAGAGGGTGTGTTCGTGAGCCATGATGCTGACTTTGTGTGCTACATTTGAATTGTAATGTGTAAGTAGGCTAATTGCATGAAGACCAGACATTAGCTATTCGGTAAAGGCAGAGCCACTTGTTTTAAACTTCAGCAGAGTCCACACCTCCAGGAAGAAATCGTTTCTCACCGCCTCCGCTCCAGACCCTCTGTACAAAATGAAATTAACTATGAAGGGCTGGTTTACCAGACTAGGCCAGACCCTCTGTACAAAATGAAATGAAGTATGAGAGGCTGGTTTACCAGGCTAGTTAGGAGGGACTGTGGAAACTAATTGGCCTCTGTTGGGTAGTTACATTGTCCTTAACAATGAGTGAACATACTACTGAGCTCCTCAGGGTTTACAGTACATTTAGGTGTCTCTCATTTTCAGAGCATTTCTTCTAATGGTCAGACTGATCATACTTAGCTTTTCACTGTGTTGTTTACTGATGGCTACGCTAATGTATAATGGTTTACACTGCCTGTGTTGCATGTGTATGTGAATCAGCTGACTGTTGTCTTTCGCAGTCTTAAGTGGTTTGTCTGTGTGGCAAACAGTGTTGTGCTTTTCATTTCTTTTAGTCATGTTGTATCGACCTGCAATATACTCCACCAAGGTGTGCAGGCCTTCTCTAGTCTTTGTGAAACTTTTAAAGTACCAACATGATTTTAAGTGCTATTATAGTGTTACTATTGCCAGCCCTTGTCTTTGGGCATTAAACTTTCCACTTACAGCTTGCGACATGCATGAAATATAGCCCATATGTGGAATCCTCAGAGTGAACATGTGAAACTGTTAACAGGGGCCCTGAACTGAAAATCAATACATGATGCTGCCACACACATGCAGTGCAGCTGGGTGTGAAATAGGCTTTATACTTTTTAAATGTATATCACATGTTGGATGCCATAGTTCTTTTTCAAAGTAATATAAAGCAAGTTCTAGTTGTCACAAAAGTTTAGAAAAAGAGCAACTAAATTCACATGGACTTACTTCAAAGCACCAAGGCAAAAATGGCTATTCAGCTTGATTTGGGATTAAACTTTAATTTCTGATATCTTGAATGTCACTATGAATATCCTTTTTACGAAAAATATTCACACAAATATTACACAAATAGGTTGGAATTTTTCTCTCTCTCGGAGCAATAGAAGGAGACCAAAACATTTGTAACCAGTTGGATGAACTGTTGTTATGTTTCCCTATCTGGCCTTTCTAAAAGAGCAATACATCAAACCCACTTAATGGAGACCTTGCCTGTTACAGCATTACATTACATTACATTATTACATTACATTACACTTAGCTGACGCTCTTATCCAGAGCGACTTACAGATATTTACAGGGTTTCAGTTACAGTCCCTGGAGCAGTGTGGGGTTAGATGCCTTGCTCAAGGGCATCTCAACCATGGGTAGGGCGGGATTCGAACCGGCAACCTTCCGATTGCAAGACCAACTTCCACAGCCCACAACCACAGCAATGAAAAGGACTAGAAAGCGAGGGCAATACACGTTTTTTATTACAACTTATTAACTTTACACTATATATTCATTTTTGTATTTTTTTACAAACTCATTTTATAAAGGTAAAACTCTGTGGCTTTGCACTAAAATGATTTTGGCATAGAATACTTTCCTTAACATTTGTTAAATATGGAGCCTTAATCTTTGAACAGTCACAGAAACAAATAGCATAAAGAGATCAAAACCACCCTGCAGTGTAGTTAAGGGTGCAGTTTTCATTGTTAATTACGAATCTTTTGTGGGTAAGGTTGTTCAGTTTTGTTTTGTTTGTTTGTTTGTTTTATTTTGGGGCTAGGGGGGTGGTAAATATCTTCCCTTTAGTTTTCTAATTTATATATTTATTTATCTGAAAAAATCAAACAAGTGATGTGTCTCAGTTGCACTGTCCCTAACACATCTACCGGTATGTCAAAAGCTGTCAAAGTTTATAGTGAACAGACTTTTATAAACTGCATAGTTTTGCCATTAATGTGTCTAACTCTCTGGTCTTGTGATCTACAAGTGATTGTGTTTTGCTGTTCTTCCTGTTGACATTTGATTTTAGTGCTACTCTCTCTCTCTCTCGTCCCCCTCAGAAAGGCAGTCCAAAATGCCTGCCCCACGGGGGACCTGCTGTGGACCCAGATTATGCAATTAGGTGCCTGTATCAGCAAACAAAGCTGACACTTGCTGTTGAATATGCATTAAAAGCTGTTGGCGCCTTGGTAAAGGGCCAAAACTGGCTCCCATGTAAGGAAGGTGTTTGGGGAATTGGTGATAGATGCCACCAGGGGACTGGTGTCCAAGTACGTTTGGTGTCCTGAAACTATAAATGGCTTGCTAGGCTACAAGTGCATTTTATTTCAAGATCTTAGACCAAGGGGAACTACCTGGGATCTAGCAATATCTGCAAGACACCGTAAGTAATGGTCACACTAAACACAACTACTTCCACTGAAAGAGGTAGTGTTCTGTAACAGAAAAATTCTAAATGCTGTACTATATAGCTATTTAAAGGCGTATGACAGGATTCAGAAGGAAGTGCAGTCTACAGTACAGAGTTGTTTTAGGCCTAAACCAAACCCACTTGGTTGTGTTTCCCCAAAGAACATTATTTTTCATATATGGGAAAGTAATAAAGCAGGCGGTTTAGACTAGGGGATTTGGGTGTGGAGGATGAAGGGTGGAACAAATCACCAAGGGCCCCAGTGGCGAAAGGGGAAAAAGAGGCCCTAGCAAACCAGAGAAATCCATCATCCGTGGATTGTAACAGCACACAGTTAAATGCTACAGCCCACATAAATGATGTTAAATGATGATAAATTAGATAACTAATGACTACTCATTACTGATCACTGACTACTCACTGCTGACTACTTATCATTAAGGTAATATTTGAGTAACAGTCTCTGGAGTAGTCTTAGGGACTCTGCAGGTAAAAAAGCCCAACCCTCTCCCACTAACGCTTTCTCTTACACACACACACACCTGGCTCTCCAGGAGGAAGCACTGTGTGTGTGTGTGCATGTGTGTGTGTGTGTGTGTGCTCTGAGAGTCTTGGCTCGCCCCCTGCTTGGGCCATGGAGTTTAATGATGGTTAAAGCAGGATCCATCTGCCTGTGAGCCCACAGCATCCAGGGCACGACACCAGATGGCAGCTGATGCGGTACGGTGTTAATAAACACGGGTGCACCCTCCCACCCCCACCTCACTCTGTCTCTCTCCCCCTCCTCTCTGTCTAACGAGGTGCTCCATGAACTGAACATCTGGAGGGTGGCATCTCGTTAGCCCCTCTTTCCAACTCACCGGAACTTGGGTTTAAACGGCCTGGTGACACTGCCTCGCCAAGCGATACACTCGTTACAATTAATTAATGCTCGGTGGGTGCCTCGCACGGGGTCCGACAAGATGTAAATTGTGCTTCAGCATTATCCAGCGGAGTGCGGAGCTTGTCGCCCACTCAAGGGAGGCCGAGAGGGAGCTCTGTTTCTTCTGCAGAAATTCGCCAGTTTTTAAAAAAGCAGAATATTGAGTGTGTGCATCGCGGTGACAACACCCGTCACACCCGTCACTGAGTTTTTCTCTCCGCGTCAGCACATTTTTCTGGCTGTTGTTGACAGGGGCGTCGCTTCATGAAACACACCAAAAAGCGTAAATATCGGAGGCATAAACTCTGCAGTATGCGAGCACGTCTGTGTCTTCAGAATATTTTAAGAGATGCGCCTCTTGGCTGCAGCCTGTTGGCTGGCGCATTTGTAGCAAAGCAAGACATTCCCATTTTCACGCTCTCCCTCGGCAAAGCCTGACACTCTCGACTGATACTCTGCCCTTGCCAAAATGTCCCCGGAGGTAGCTCGGGGTGTTGTCTGGAACAGACCCATAATTCAGCATTAGTCTCCTCCAGACTCACAGACATTGTGGCACCCCATGAACAAAGTTGTTGTGTGTGCTTCAGAATGACAAATGTCAAAACGCAAATGTCAAAAGTGATGACATTTGTCTCTCCTGTTTGTGTCTTAGAAATGGTGTCCAAAAATTATTAGGCAATTGAGGTAGCATTGCATATATGCATGAGAAAGCCTCATAAATACACGATGAGAGGGGAAATGTGACAAATCTGCTAAGTTCCAGAGCCAAAGTCTGCATAAACATACCAAAACAGATCAGAGAAAGAATCTCATTGATGCATGTGGAAAGAGGAAGACAAAGAGAAAAGAACTCTGTGTGTGTGTGTGTGTGTGTGTGGGTGTGTGTGTGTGTGTGTGTGTGTGTGTGTGTGTGTGTGTGTGGGTGTGTGTGTGTTTGTCTTTGCGGGGAGGGGGTCTTGTAAGTATGTTGTTTTGTAAATGTAAATGTTTCTCCTTATGACTCAGGGCAGTAATCAGCATGTAAAAGATCCATCTGTTGATGAGTCTGGATGTTTGAAACCTCAGCACTGTTATGTTGAACTCTAGTTCTCTTCTGTTTGGCACTTGGAGTACAACACAATATTTGTTGTATATTTACTGATATCATACCTCCACACATCATTTTATCCCTCCTGTCATTATGACCTTTATGCCCTTCACGACTATGCCCTGAGTTAGCAGTGGAATGTAGAGACAGTGCTAATGATGGGAGACAGGGCACATGATGTTCTGTACATCATACTGATGTACATTGTGATTTTTCCATACACTGCCATTTCAATGACTTGGGTCAAAAGGAGGCCTTATTTATTATTGAGTTTGAATACAATGCCTGCTGATAGAACAAGGCCGGTTTTAAGAGTGTTGGGATTAAGAATGTACATCAGGGGCTCCCCCCACAGTCTCATAAGCATTAATAATACAATGTCTGTAGTAATCCTTTTCAAAATGGACCACATATAAAAAAATAAGCCAACACTAAGGTACAACTCATGATGACATTTTGCTTTTCATTTCACTTCTGCTGAAATAATGCATAAACTTTCGAGACATTCCAGTCCGCTGGGAGATGAGATCACGAATGGACCGGTACACTGTGTAATGTACTGTGACCAGTCCAGCCTATGGCATGGCAAAGACACACCATAATAATCATGTATCCCTGACTACCCCATGGCTCAGGAACTGTGCTGCCCTACAAAGCCAAAAGGCAGTAACTGCATAATATGTCTAACTTAGTTCAGACTGGAAATTTACTTTATAACACCTTATTTAGCTTGTGACTAAATCTCTTGCTTCTTCCTAATAAGAAACAACATAAAAGTGACCTTGGGTGTTTTGAAAGGTGCCGTGTAGCAAATAAAATGTATTATTTAAAAGCATCACTACTATTATACCTACAACATGTTTGACAGGGCAGTGTGACAACTTTAAGGGCATTTTTCTCAGTTTCTATGTTCATGTAGTTACTGCACGTTGCATTTGCAGGGCAGTGTACCTCTCTGTAATGTCTGGGAGCGCTTTTTGGAAAATATTTTTGTCATCCACAGTAGCTAGATAAGGAGTCATAAAGGACAGTGGGAGTGTCGTCTAGCCTGGATCTCTTGTGTGCGTTATTGAGCTTGCTTTCAGGTGCTACATGAAGAGAGTAACAACAGAGCAGATGGCATATGCAAAGCTGGAATGGGATGGTAAGAAGGTAACATTCCTCCATTTGTTTGGGGTGTAAAGATTTAAAAAAGCACACGCACACGCACACACACACACACACACACACACACACACACACACACACAAACAAATTAAAAACAATGCTGGAATACCTCATCACCAAGGAGACGGCAGCCTTGTGTCTTGCATGGTGGAAACACGTTATGGGGGCTGGTCCCACGGGAGACAATTATATGCAAATGACAGTAATTAAGTCCTCTCGCACGGCGGGACAAGATCAAAATGAATATTTACACTCCTCCTAATAAATCCCCTCTCCTCACCCGCAGGTGGGAGCGCCACTGGGGCCCCTGGGGGAATCTGGCAGCAAATTGGATGTTTGCTTGAATCATGCTCCACCGCCACGGCAGTGACGCAGGAGTCGTACAGAATACTGTTATTGCAATTATTCACAATATTTCTGCTAGTGTGCGGTTTCATTAGCGTCACTGTGCTATTAGCATCGTGTGTGTGTGTGTGTGTTTTTTTTTTCATCAAAGCATTCTGGAGAGTCCCACAGTTTTCCAAATTACAAACAATTTATGAAGATTAGGCCTCAGATAGGGATTTGTGGGATGTTAGGACTAGGAGTTAACAAGGATTAGGATTACTGTTAATTGACAATGTACATGTGGTTTAGAGTAATTCATAGTTTTTGTGGAGGGTGAGGATTAGGATTGAGCGTTGGCTATGATTATTGTTTGATAGTGTTCAGGTAATTGACTGGAAGGGCACATTACAAAGTGACTATGTAGATCAATATAACAGAGCAGGTTTGTAAAAGCATGGAAAAGTTTTCAAGACAGTGCTTGACATTGTTATTATTTCTCACAATCCATGTATGAATGTAGCCACTGAGGTTCATGGCATGCAATACCTCAATGTTACAGTTCCAAATAAATCTGAGTTTGACTGGACCTTTACCTTTTTATGATTATGCATACTATGCCCAAACTCCATGGCTGTTTAAGAAAGTAGGCAGCCTACTGTAATGGCAGCTCTGTAGCCTTGTTAAACACCACATGACCATAAAGAACTCTGCTCTGCATTAGCACCACGGACAGCGCCACTGTGACGCGTAGGCACACGTTTTGGCACTTGACATATTTATGTAATGGCTGGCTGTGGGGAGAGGGATGTGATTCTTGCTAAAAATTAGAAATCCGGGCCTCGGTGTGCCAAATTGAAAAAAAAAAAGAAAAAGTAGGAGGGCATCAGTTTGAAAATGTGTGAACAGCGCAGTGGGCGGCCTGCTGCAGACTTTCTCCGTGTTACACAGTTGTGACTGTGCCTTATTGAACCCCGTATCCAGTCGCCTGCTCACACCTTTGCCACACACTGAACAGGGGCTTCTGTTTCATCTGGCTCAGATACTCTCTGTGTCTGAGAAACTTGAGGCGTGTCACACACACTTCTTCAATCTTAATTAGCTGTGTGTTTAACGTCAATAATGGCAGGCTGTGTAAACATGTTTGGGTAAGGGGTGTGAGGATGTTGAGTGATGACTCAAGCGCTGGACTGCACGAGCTGCCTGTAAGCTGCTAATCTTCCCAGTGCATGAAAGCTGTGATACTCAAGAGTCAGATTTACAGATTTAGGTGAAAATAAAAACTCTAATATTAATAATGCATCAAGTAAAAATATCAAGTCAAATTAATCACTGCCACCACTTTGAGCTATTTTCTAAATGAGTTGTTTTACAGTTGCTTTCATATTTATGTGCATTTGCTTTGACATTAGTGGAGTGGCACTTACATTTGTCATTAATCAAACTATCAGAAAAAAAACCTCCTTCAGTGTCAGGTATCAGGTGGATGAGGTTGAATAAGGCCTGACTGGCCTGAAATTCAAACCTGCTGACTGTGTGGAGGAGCAGTCCCTGGGACAGCATTCTGGGGCAGCATACTGAGGAAGGCTTGACTTCATTAACTACTGTCCTGGGTACAAAATGAGCCCTTGCATGCAAACAATGGTCCGATTGACTGGCATACATAAGCAAAAATGAACCCGCTCTCCAGCTGCTCAGAGCTCTGTTCCTTTCTGTATTTTCTTTGTTCCATTGAAGTTTGCACAATAGCCTCAGAGCAAAGACTGCAGCGACATGGGAACAGAAAACAAAAGCTACTATATATAATCATTACATTCCAACATTAGTGGATATGACTCCTAGCAGAATACATCAGAAAACAAAAGCTACTATATATAATCATTACATTCCAACATTAGTGGATATGACACCTAGCAGAATACATCAGAAAAGCATTACCACATAGCACAGTTGTGTGACTGAAAACATGGTAGCTAAACGTCTGCCAAAATGTAAGGATTCATTTTTGACACATCAAAGAAATGTGGTCACTAGTGTTAAACCGCATTAATTTAGCTGCCCATGTAAAGACCTGCAAATGAAAATAAGATTAGTAAACTCACCCACATCTGTACATGTAAATGCTTGCTTCAATCTTTTGGTAAGAATAATAACCACCAGCCACCTACACTATTGTGCTGTTTAGAGACAGGACTGTAGATGTATGTGGGCTGTGCTGTTTAGAGACAGGACTGTAGATGTAAGTATTTACACTCACTAACCTTTTCCTGCTTGCTCAGTGTAGCTTCGAATGAGTGGTTATTTTCATTGAAAAAATGACTGAATGAATGAAAGAATGAATGAAGCAAAATGTTTGCAGAAATGAAGACAAACAATCTGTCTTTAAAGTAAGCTCCATTATGTCCTTAAGGGTTTCTGTTGAACAGGCACGCTTCTGGTGATCATTTTGGGCAAGGGGCAACTAGACAATATAGTCCTCAATCTATTCAATGTTCCAAAAGCATACCACTATTCTGTGAACATTCGTTGTAACCTCTCAAACTCCTCATGCCTTACATCACACATCTTACAGCGGTGCTCTAAAAGCCTCAAGCATCATTTGTTCTCTGAGGGAGAAAAGGTTGAGTGCTTCGAGAACAACTTGGAATTACAAAATAAACATAGCAGACAGAGGCTAAGTGAGAGATAAAGGCCAGTCAAAGGGCATTTATTTACTGGAACAGGATGGTGCTGAAAGAACAGACGAAAGATTGAAAATATGAGCACAAGATTAGGCAATGATGTTTGCCTTTGTGGCCCCAAGGACAACTTGGCGAAGTACTTTTTAAACTTCACAAAGAGTCTCAAAATCCAGTTGCGTAATCAAATTGATTCCTTTAGGAGTGCAACAGGATGTGTAACTTGTAGCAGAACAATGGGCATTAAGTTACAAACAAAATATGCTTGCAGACCACAGAGCGAGTAAAGAAGAGGTCCAAACTCATGGTGATACTTCATATATAGTACTGTAGTAGGAATGTATTTAATTTAGTCCCATTCTTAATGCAGCACCTTGCAGAATGGATAGTTGTTTTTGTTTATTGGTTAATGTATTCATATCAGCAGTTTTATATGACCCCCCACGAGTTGAGCCATTGTACGCTGCCCCTGGCAGGCATTCGTACAGGTTTGGACTGGGGGACTGCATTGCTGCAGTGTATGTGTGTCTTGGGCCCAGTGCAGGTGCTGTCCGTGGTGCTGAACTACTTGCCAGCTTCTCTGCAGGGACCATCTCCACCTCCTACAGCACTAAGAAATGCTTATGCCTCCGTGAAAGTGACATTTTTGCCAACTAGGCTTAGTTACCCAGGGCCAAA
>CM050217.1:5585000-5595000 GCA_027475355.1 Coilia nasus | reverse complement strand
CTGCGAGGACTTTTGCATTCACTGTGGCAGTCCTGGTAGAGCTTACACTCACCGTGGCAGTCCTGGTAGAGCTTGCCAGAGCCAACCTGAGCCAAACAAAACATATTTATCCATGTCACAACAGCAGGAATATTACTACTCTCTCTCTATATATGTCACAACACCAGGGATAGTACTACTCTCTCTATATATATGTCACAACAACAGGGATATTACTACTCTCTCTATATATATATGTCACAACAACAGGGCTATTACTGCTAAATATATATGTCACAACACCAGGGATATTACTGCTAAATATATATTATGTCACAACACCAGGGATATTACTACTCTCTCTATATATATATGTCACAACACCAGGGGTAGTACTACTAAATATATATGTCACAACACCAGGGATATTACTGCTAAATATATATGTCACAGCACCAGGGATATTACTGCTAAATATATATTATGTCACAACACCAGGGATATTACTACTCTCTTTGTGTATGTCACAACACCAGGGATATTACTGCTAAATATATATGTCACAGCACCAGGGGTATTACTACTCTCTCTATATATATATGTCACAACACCAGGGGTAGTACTACTAAATATATATGTCACAACACCAGGGATATTACTGCTAAATATATATGTCACAGCACCAGGGATATTACTGCTAAATATATATTATGTCACAACACCAGGGATATTACTACTCTCTTTGTGTATGTCACAACACCAGGGATATTACTGCTAAATATATATGTCACAGCACCAGGGGTATTACTACTCTCTCTATATATATATGTCACAACACCAGGGGTAGTACTACTAAATATATATGTCACAACACCAGGGATATTACTGCTAAATATATATGTCACAGCACCAGGGATATTACTGCTAAATATATATTATGTCACAACACCAGGGATATTACTACTCTCTTTGTGTATGTCACAACACCAGGGATATTACTGCTAAATATATATGTCACAACACCAGGGATATTACTGCTAAATATATATGTCACAGCACCAGGGATATTACTGCTAAATATATATGTCACAGCACCAGGGATATTACTACACTTTCTATATATACATATGTCACAACACCAGGGGTAGTATTACTAAATATATAAGATGTATACAATACAGCATAATGTGCACCCAATTGTCATCAGGCTTCTTTCTGTGTCTTTGGCAAAGTTTAATGTTGCCAAACTGCTTGAATGAGCATGTTCACAATGAGCCTTGCCTTGTGAGAGAGCTTTAGTGTCAGTTGAGAAGGTGTACTTTTCTGTACTATGTTTGCTTTTAGATGACATCATGTATGAGTTAAATTTGCTATAAGAACATCTGTCTAGAGGTTTGCTGCTCATTGTGCTCAATGTGTGATCTGTTGAGAAGATGAACAAAATGTACTCAACAGACTTTATGACTGCTTTCCCACGCTAATTAGCTTTTAGACTAAATTACGTCTGCGTGAAATTTGCCATGTAAGAGCATCTCTCTCAAAGTTGTTTTGTTCTGGGAGATCTATGATGGCTATCTGTCTAGACAGTTATTTTTTGGGAAGTACGGCTTGATTGAATTGAGACAACACATCGTAAATGGCCAGTTTTGTAATCAGTCATATGCTGCATGTATATATAGTCCTACAAAAGGACTTTTTAATCCAAATATACAAGGATATTTATTTGTCACATGCATGAAGATGCAGGGTAAAGTAAGACATGCAGTGAAATTGCAGTTTGTCAGCCTATACTGTGCATGGGGAGGGGGAGTAAAGTGCGTAGAATGCAGTTTGGGGACGGCAGTCTGATGAAGGGTAGGGGTGGAATAAGTGATGGGGGGAATAGGTGATTGGAGGGGGGGGGGGGGTAGGGAGTAAGATACATTCTTCCAAACTTCCAATCAAACCATATGGTCCTGGTGGAGTGCAGTAGCCTGCGTCAATCTCCTTTCAGCCTCAGATATGTAAGAGGAGTGTGTAAACAGTCAACATATGTACAAAAGAAAAAGTCTGCTCAACCAGGTTTTTACTCCTGAAGTTTTTATATCTTTACCGTGACATTTCGGGCTTACTCACCCTTCCTCAGACTTTTTCTTTTGTATATATGCTGATTGTCCTTTACTCCTTCTCCCAGTACAAGTTCTGGATGTGTGTGCTTTGGTTGAACTCTTGTGTGAACAGTCAAAACATAACTAGCCCTTTGCTCTTACTGTAGGTACAGGCTTGTGATGGTCTGATTTTGACCATGTCATCTTTCCTAAAGGATGCCCTTTGCATTTTCCTCAAACAGCATGCCTTGGAGGCCTTCTCCAGATGTCAGCAAATCTAATTAAGGCTGCTTTTTAGGAGCCACTTCAGCAATGGCTAGACTTTATTGTCATCAGTTTTCATTGGCAGATTTTGATTGGTCTTTTGATGACATAATCAGGAAACATAATCAAGTCAAGTGCAAACTAATTATGTGACGCGGGCTCCCAGCGGAGCTTAACAAAAGCCAGGCGTTCGAGTGCCGAACACAGTGTGGGAGATGTGGAAAGGGCACAAAGAAGTTTTTTACCACCAGGCGAAGTGAGGCGTGAAGTCTTTTGGTTGAGCAGCTACAAAGTGAGCTTTACATGCTTGAGAGGTTCTGCGTCACCGTTAAATGGCATGTGGTGAAGTCTGCTAGAGGGTCACCCATTGGTTGAACGTAGTGCCGCAGTTTGTCATGTGGGGGTCACCTCACTCACACAGCTACAGTATCAGTATATGTTTTCATGAGGGAGCTTCCATTTTACATTGGGCTTGTTTGAAATCGTCTGGCTGGCTAGTGGCTGGCTTAAGGCAATGCATTCTGGACTTGAAACGGTGACGTTTTTGGATAATCTCGTCACATCCATCACATGGATGGATACGGTGTGGTATGGTGACGTTCGGTCCAAAAAACGTCACTATTTCAAGTCCAGAATGCATTGCTTAAAACCAGCCACGAGTTCAAACCAGCCGATTTCAAACAGGGCCCTCTATGTGAAGCTCCTCTGTTGTACCTGCAGGATGCCTGAGTTTCACATGATGGCCAGATGAGGCTCAGGTGTGTAGTTTGCATTAGGGGATGGGTAATTGGGAAGGATTGGGGTGGCCCAATACCATGCGCTGCTAAACTCCATTGGGATAGCATTGCATCATTCTGCATTCCAGCCCCAGCCTCAACCATTCCAGCTCACAGCAACTGGTAAAGAAGAAAAGAAAAGCGTGGCTATTAGCTAAAGCAATAGCATATCCCCTTGAGGTGTTAGGGGGGTTTACTATTGTTCTAATACCGAGTTTGGCTAGCTGGCATTCATTACACTTGCATCACTTGGCGGGCATTGAAAAGTTGAAAAATTGAGCTTGTTTAAAATGACTGGCTGTCTACTGCCGGGCTGACGTGACGTCTCACAACATTGACAAGAACAGCCAACGTGTACCCATGCCGACGGACATGGGTGGAGTTAAAACGACAGCCGGCGAGTTGGACACCTTCTTCTTCTCTATGTGTTGGCACCCACGCGAATACTTCCTTAAACAGGAGTTGCTTTGCCATAATTTACTAGGATTCTGAGATGCAGCCATATAGCTAACTGTTCACAAATATGCAATAATTAGGAATAATTAGCAACTAACATTCATCAACCATCTCTGCTATCATGTGGTACGGTGATGTTTGGCCGAGATTGTCCAAAAACATGAGTATTTCAAGTCCAGAATGCATTGCTTTAAGCATTGCTTTAAGCCAGCCACTCAGCCAGACAGTCATTTCAAACAACCTCATTGTCAGCTTTTGAGACCACAGCAGCAGATGCCTCAGCCAATCCAGTCACGTCTGGAGAGATGCCCTCCATCCAGCATGCCGACACTCCAAACATCAGACACACCTATCTTCATGGACTGACGCTCTAAACATCAGACACACCTGTCCTCATAGGCATCAGACACACCTATCTTCATAGGCTGACGGAGGCAGCCAAGCGAGCAAGGCCGGAGAGAGGTGCAGAGGTGTGGAGGGCCAGTGTGCACAGAGGGACCTGCCAGTGAGATGAGGAAGGGAGGGATGGGAGAGGCTGTGGTGAAAAAGAGTTTAGAGCAGAAGAGATGCGAATGAGTAAAAGCCGCTTTTAGATGTTTATCGTACATTCTCCTTTAGGTTGTGAACTCCATATGTTGTTTTGCTATCACACAGATGACTGCATTGCACATAAAGACATACCTGCTGCCATATATTGCAGTCACTGATTTCATTGTAAAACTGTGCTATTTGCTGCTGTTGTATTCTCATGACAAGGTGTCCTCTGATTTTTGTGATTGTGATTTTGAAAATTCAAAGCTGTATTTCTGTATAGCATGTGCTATACCTTTACGCTGGAGAGTGGAACAGATGTTTTTCGGTGTGGTTGTCATCTTTGTTCATTTGATTGACTGGGCCTAGATGTGCCATGTTGGCCTTGGCTGAGCATTGACTGGTAATGAGCTTATGTCTAGGGGGTGCCCAAGCTTTAATGTGGTCGCAGTTGCTGAAGCCAAACATGCACAAGTGAATGCATATCCACAAGGGCATTTATCAATCTCACATTAGAGGATTTGTACTGGTGCGCCTGATCATTTTGCTTGTGGTGTTTTAAAACCTAAATCTTGAATTAAAGTTACTGCTAAATGTGCAACTAATTATTACTGCCATATTATTACCAAGTATGCAACATAATATTATTACTGCATAAAGTTACTGCTTAATATGCCTTGTTTCGCTCATCCTCTTTTTCTCCATACTGTAAATGCCGAACATGCTTGCTTGCCAAGTGCTGGGACGTCTGTTGGATTTTTAAAGAATTTCCGTTGTTTCCTTGAAGTGTCAAACAGTTGTTGTTTTGCCACAGTTTTTTACCCCATTTCAGTGAACGGATTTGTAGGGCATTTGCTCGTTAAAAGAAAAATCGTTACTTCCTGTACTTGTAAGTGACTCCTGTTTGTGCAGTGAAAGCAATTAGCGCCCATAACGAGGGTTAAGAGTTGCTTTGGGGGTGCCACTCAGTGGAACAATAATTAGAGGCGAATCGCCCTCATTATGCTAATGAGAGGCAAAGTGTAATTCTGCATATATTTATCTGAACTTGGTCGCGTTGATTGCTTCCCTGAGAGACTGCAAACGAAAGCAGGGCGGTGGGGGTGCAGGGATGGAGATAGGCTGCACATTGGGGTGTGGGTGGGTGGGGGGCGTGAAGGCTTAAAGAGCCAAGGTGATGCCATGGGTGGAGAAAGGTGCACCGGGCCAAGGGATGGAGGTGAAGGCGAAGTAAGTCCAAATAAGGAAACAAAAGTGGCGTGGTGAGGTGAGGTGAGGTGAGGTGAGGTGAGGTCATGCCTACTAATGTGAGAACTATAAACTGTAAAATCCATAAAACCCTTTTTTTCACACTGGGATGGCGGTGGCAATGAGCTGCCTGACATAAATGCAGAGCCGTCATGTACAGTTCTCTGACCACTGAGCCAAGGCTTTGCTGCCTTTGCTCTGCCTTGGCAGTACAGAGGACCTTCTATCACTCCAGAGGAAAGGAGCATTCTGGCTTGGCTGCATTCAGTAGAAAAGAACAGAAGGTTTGGAGAGTAAGAGGAGTCATTTTACCTCCCACGCTGTCATCACTATAGACCCCATAGTAAGCAGAAAATGTGTCCAATTCCGAGTAAATGTGATATTCCATGCGCAACCTACGGGCTATGACCTCTGTGGTGAGAGATTGAGAGAGAGAGAGAAGCAGAATCAGGGAGACGGAGAGAGAGAGGCAGAATCAGAGAGACAGAGAGAGAGAGGCAGAATCAGAGAGACTGAGAGAGAGAGGCAGAATCAGAGAGACGGAGAGAGAGAGGCAGAATCAGAGAGACAGAGAGAGAGAGGCAGAATCAGGGAGATGGAGAGAGAGAGAGACAGACAGAGACAGAGAGCGAGAGAGAGTGGTGGAGATGGAGGGAGAAAGAAAAGGATAGCAGCGGGAGAGAGACTGGTGGAGAGAGAGAAGAGAAAGAGGGAGAGAGATGGAGAGAGAGCAAGATGGAGAGAGAGAGACTGAGACAGAGAGAGAGAGACATGGAGGGAGAACGAGAGAGAGGGAGAGACAGAGAGCTAGATAGAGAAGTGAGAGGGAGTGGTGGAGAGGGAGGGAGAGAGAAAAAGATAGCAGCAGGAGAGACACTGGTAGAGAGAGAAGACATAGAGAGAGAGACGGAGAGAGAGAGAGATGGAGAGAAAGAGACCAAGACACAGAGAGACAGACATGGAGAAAGAAAAAGAGAGAGAGAGAGAGACAGGTAGAGAGAGAGGTAGAGAGAGAAATGGAGAGAGAGGGAGAGTTGGAGAAAGAGAGAGAGATGGAAAAAGAGAGAGAGGCAGAGGGAGATAGAGAGAGGGAGAGAGACAGGTAGAGAGAGATAGAGGGAGAATAGCAGGTGTGTGTCTGTGAGACAGTGCTGTGGGTAAGCTGTGGGGCCTTGCGTGTGTGTGAGGAGTAGAGACCTCAGCAGGCTGCTCATGGAGGCTTTGGCAGCGCTCCCACAGGCCGATCCCATGACCTCTACGCCAGCCCCTAGGTACAGTAGGTGGGGGCTGTGTGTGTGTGTCTGTGTGTGTGTGTGTGTGTGTGTGTGTGTGTGTGAGTGTGTGTGTGCATCTGTGTGTGTGCGTGTGTGTGTGTGTGTGCGCGTGTGTGTGTGTGTGTGTGAGGAGGAGGAGGAGTGTTTGGTGATGGATGGAGTTAGGCGGGGCAGCACACTCGTTATTGGCTGTGCCCGAGGGATGATTACTCCTTGACGTTGCACCTATCCTGCCAAAGCCTTGGCACCCTCACACATCTGCAGCTTACTGCAGCCCTTCTTCAACCCTTCTTCAAGCCTTGATTTTGCGTGATGTGTGTCATGCCTGAAACTTATCATGTAATTATTGCTTTACTCTGCTTTACCCTGCTTTACCCTGCCAGTGCTTTCAGCGACGCAGAAGTCGAGCTCCTTGTACATGAGGTCACCTTGAATTTAAATATAATACAGCGGCTTAATTCAACCCCACACAAAAAATACAAAAAGGTTTTTAGGCACTCCTTGCGAGGGAATTACGCCAGAAGTGGATGCTAATAGCTCTGTGCATCTGCCTCTCAGTGTCTCTGCCTCTCTCTCCCCTCTCTCTCACTCTCTCTCTCTCTCACTCCCTCTTTCTCTCATTCTCTTGTTCACTCTCTCTTTCCTCCTCCCTCTCTCTTTATCTCCCTCTCTTTTTTGCACTTTCTCACTCCCTCTCCCTCTCTCTCTTTCTTTCATTTTCTTTTTCACTCTCTCTTTCCTCCTCCCTCTCTCTCTCTCTCTCTCTCTCTCTCTCTCTCTCCCTCTCTCTCCCTCTTTCCCCTCCCTGGCTCTGGAAGGCCAGGTGACCTTGTGCTGGAGTTGCAGTGGCGAGGGCAGTTGTGTGCTGGGTGGCGTCGCTGCAGGGGAGAGGTGGGGGCGAGGAAGTGGAGCGGTTTGGCCGCAGATCAGTCACTCAGCCGGCGCTTGGCTCGCTTTCTGACGGCCTTTAACGATGCCTCGCCACACGCCACCCTACGCTGGAGTACAGCACATATGTGTGTAGCCAGGGTTTGTTCGCACCCCGCCAGTCAAACGCATCTGTTGACTTTTTCCCTGCAAACAGCAGTGCTTGTTTATGTGTATGTGTGTGTGCACATTTGTGTGTGTGTGTGTGTGTGTATTTGCATGTGTTTGTGCGATAGTGTGTCTGGGTGGGCGTGTGTGTGTTGCAGTTGTTGTTGATGTGTGTGTGTGTTATGTGTGTGTCTGGTTGCGTGTGTGTGTTGCAGTTGTTGATGTGTGTGCGTGTTGTGTGTGTCTGGTTGCGTGTGTGTGTTGCAGTTGTTGTTGATGTGTGTGTGTGTGTTATGTGTGTGTCTGGTTGCGTGTGCGTGTTGCAGTTGTTGATGTGTGTGCGTGTTGTGTGTGTCTGGTTGCATGTGCGTGTTGCAGTTGTTGTTGATGGGATCACTTAAGCCCAAAGGGCATGGTCTGTGCTCAGGATCGGGCGCCTCACTGCATCTGGGTGAACCTGTGGCGACTGACTGTGGTGACACCCACCATGATAGGCCTCTAAACCACCAACAAACCACCCCACCCCACCCCACCACCCCAACCCCAACCCCAACCCCATCCCCACCCCACCCCACTCCCCTCCCCTCCACCCCATCCCCATCCCCACCCCACTCCCCTCCCCTCAGTTACTACCAGCCAAATAAGATTTCACCCATAACAGCCCCCCTACCACCCCTCCCCAGAGGTTGTGTGTGTGGGTGTGTCTGTGTGTGTAGGTGTCTGTGTGTGTGTACATATGTGTGTGTGTGGCTGTGTATGTATATATATGTGTGTGTGTGGGTGTGTGCGTGTGTGTGGGTGTGGGTATCTGTGTGTGTATGTGTGTGTGTGGGTGTCTGTGTGTACATATGTGTGTGTGTGTGTGTGTGTGTCCCACCCCCCACCTTCCTGCCATGTTGACGTGTGGCTGACATTTGCTGCCTCAGTTCGTCATAGGCGAGGAGCCTCGGCCCTTGACATTTCACTGCGCAGTAATGTTATTCTGACGGGCTGAGGGGCCATCGCTGGGGCAGCAGGGTATGTGTGTGTGTGTGTGGGTGTGTGTGTGTATGTGTGTATGTGTGTATGTGTGTATGTGTGTGTGTGAGACACATGTGTGTGAGAGGGGGGGCAGTCTGTGTGGGTGTATGTGTGTGTATGTATGTGTGTGTGTGTGTGTGAGACACATGTGTGAGAGGGGGGGCAGTCTGTGTGTATGTGTGTGTGTGTGTGTGTGTGTGTGTGTGTGTGTGTGTGTGTGTATGTGTGTATGTGTGTGTGTGAGACACATGTGTGTGAGAGGGGGGGCAGTCTGTGTGTATGTGTGTGTGGGTGTGTGTGTGTGTGTCTGTGTGTGAGACACGTGTGTGAGAGGGGGGGCAGTCTGTGTGTATGTGTGTGTGTGTGTATGTGTGTGTGACACTGTGTGTGTGTGTGTGTGTGTGTGTGTGTGAGAGACACGTGTGTGAGGGGGGGCAGTCTGTGTGTATGTGTGTGTGTGTGTGATACTGTGTGTGAGAGGGGGGGCAGTCTGTGTGTATGTGTGTGTGGGTGTGTGTGTGTGTGTGTCTGTGTGTGAGACACGTGTGTGAGAGGGGGGGCAGTCTGTGTGTATGTGTGTGTGTGTATGTGTGTGTGACACTATGTGTGTGTGTGTGTGTGTGAGAGACACGTGTGTGAGGGGGGGCAGTCTGTGTGTATGTGTGTGTGTGTGTGACACTGTGTGTGTGTAGGTGTGTGTGACACACGCGTGAGGGGGGGGAGATCTACAGTATGTGTGTCTATGCGTGTCTGTGTGTGTTTGTGTGTGTTTGTGTGTATGTTTCTGTGTGGGTTTGTCTGTGTGTGTGTATGTGTGTGTCTGTGTCTTTGTGTGTATGTTTCTGTGTGGGTTTGTCTGTGTGTGTGTATGTGTGTGTCTGTGTGTGTTTGTGTGTATGTTTCTGTGTGGGTTTGTCTGTGTGTGTGTATGTGTGTGTCTGTGTGTGTGTATGTGTGTGTGTCTGTGTCTTTGAACAGCATACCACCGATATCCATACACAAAGCCAACAGAGCCATCCGCAAACTTTCCGTGTCCGTCTCGAGTGTGTGTGTGTGTCAGTGTAAGTGTTTTCAAACCATACAGGTGAATGTGTCTACAAGACTGAGTGTGTTGAGTTGAGTGTGTCTGAAAGACTGAGCTGGTGTTAAGATATGTGTGTGTGTGTATGCGCGCGCATGTGTGTGTGTGTGTCTGTCTGTCTGTTTCTTTTTGTGAATGTTTTTGAACCCATACAGGTGAATGTGTCTACAAGACTGAGCGTGTCTTCAGTGTGACAGGTGTGTTGAGTTGAGTGTGTCTGAAAGACTCAGCTGGTGTTAAAATGTGTGT
>CM050217.1:5557500-5575000 GCA_027475355.1 Coilia nasus | reverse complement strand
TTTCTTTAATACCTAATTGAGGCAGAGGGAGTAACAAATGGATAAAGAAGGACATTTACTTTCCTCTTTTTCACAGTCTTTCCTCCTCTCTCTCCTTCTCTCCACTTCTCCATTCTTCTTTCTCTCCTCTGTCTTTCCCTGCAGTCCCAAAGTGTTGCCACAGTATGCGTTTGTTGTCCGGGCTTTCTTATTGGCAAATATGCCGGCGACAGGAGGATGCAGGTGTCACCTTTTTCCCTCCCTGTGGGGTTTTGGCAGGAAAAGACTACAGTATAAGTTTCACATTTGCATCCGATTGTTTATCTCCTGCTGTTATGACAGAAGGTTTTTTTAAAGATTTTTTTTTGCCTAAGTTACAGCGAAGTAACAGTGGAAATGTCAGCAGCTCATTCGGAGATGTGGTGACATGGCACTGAATAGCACTGCAAATGAGGGAGAAATGGTACTGTACACAAACCCGCTGTGAAATGTGTGGGCACCGCCATCTTGCAACGCCGCCATTACTGCTGTGCTGCGGTATAATGTAAATAGAAGAGGCGTGCCTTGCCGCTGTGCCCTAATGGGTTGAGAATGGCTCAGTGACAGCTAGACAACACTTCATGCAAACAATGGCAAAGAAAATTTGGGTTGATGTCAGGCAGTGGCCAAAAGTTACTTATGAAGGTAATTTATAATGACATAATATAATATACTAAAATGTGTATTATTTAAATGATGACAACAATAAAACTGAACACTGTCAGTATTAGCCTTTTTGTTAATGTGTTCACAAGCTTCACAAGTTGCAAATAACCATCAACCATGACCAGCTTTAGCAGTAAATATGTTCTTACAGGTATTCAGGATTATTTAATAAATCTGCAGGGCATTAATTGAAGGCCAGCACTATTTGAGCTCCAGATGGATTTGACAGATACTGCATGTTATCTAGGGCTGTAACGATACACCAACTCACGATTCGGTTTGTATCACGATTTTTGACCCCTTTTTAACTGAAAAAGCATTTTGTTTAAACAACATTCATTTAACAATTGAATAATATGAAGTATAGCTAAATAAATAAATACATAAAACTGCTCCATAAGGAAAGGATTTATAAAACCATGTCCTAATTCCCATAATACAAAGTAACATGATATAGTAGCGATTATTTTCCACTGTGTTTGTCCTAATCTGAGAGCTTGTCACCACCCGATTTCTCTCTATGTTTCATTTCAGTCCATCTTTTTGCATGGTTTTGAAATTCTTTACCCATCTCCAACGCAGCTTTCCAATTACAATAACCTGTTTTGGTGAAGACTGCGTCTCTATCACTGCCTGCAAACTGACGACAGGGAAAAGACAGCATGTGTCGAGGTTGACAGAGTACTGCAACCACGGCACTGGTCCACAACCCACTTTTGAGCTACCAGAGGCAGCAAGGGGCTTGTATGAAAGTGTAGTCTTTGGGACTAAAAATCTCTGCATGGTGCATACACTAATTGACCAACAGACGTTCTGGAAAAGATGGTTGAAAAACTAAGCTAAGTGAAGTGCTAGGTGGCTAAGCTAGCCACCAAGCTATTGGAGCTAAACAACAGAAAAGGTGCCAAACAAAAAATCACACTACCAGAGATAATTGTGTCAAGACTACAATAAAACAACAGAAAACAAGTGAGAACAAATGAACAATGATAAGCTTTAATAAAAAAGTTGTACTCCTCTACTACTTAAGACAGTCAGGACTACCTGAACTAGCCATTGTTTGCTGCCTGTCACAATCCGTCTCATCCACGTTGTTGTGTGAGCTAAACTTTTGGCAGTCACATGACTGAAAGGTCGTCAATGACACGCAGTTTGAGGATGCTTGCAGGTAGGCAAAAAAAAAATCAAAGTTTTGTGGTTTAGACCCACATATTTTAAAATAAATGACTAATGTCAAATAAAAATAATAGTGTTTTTAAAAGTTTGGTAGCACTATCAGCTCATATCATGTGGCTGGATCTGTACTGAAGGACAGAGTATGAAAGGGGGTGTCACGATTCTGCCTTCTTACACTGCGAGACGTGGCTTTCGTGGCTCTGCGTATTGCGATTTCGGTTTCAATACGCATATCGTTACAGGGCTAATGTTATCACAGAAACCCACAATAAACATTAAAAGGAGTTGTGATGTTGTCACAGTCAGTAAACCTTTACCATCACGTCTCAGTAACCCAACAGTATTCTTGTTTGGTTTGAAGTCATCTCGATTAATGTATCTATTCCACCTTTGATAAACATCTTGGCCTTCCACTCATCCTTGAAATCTATGTAGTGTGTAAGGCTGTAAACACAAGCAGTCACAATCCAACAAAGGTTGGTGCATTTCACAAGCCGTTTTATTCCAAACCTGTTTTTTACACTGCCGTTAAAGCAGTCAAAACACGCAACATGTTCTTCCCAACATCGTTTGTCACAGCATGTCATTCATTACCAAACAAAAGAAGAAGAAAATTGAAAACTTTGCTTCCACAGCTAACGTCCGCAGCAGAGTACCGCTGTTTGTCTGGCCATCTGTTTTTCCTTTATTGGGTACCTTGACAACCATTTGCCTTCTTGCCTGGTGGGTGAGACTCGGGGAGAACCAAAGTGAAGGAGTAAGTGAGTTTGGATGTGCCATGCTAAATCTATTGTCAGGAAACAACATTTTGTGACTCTTGACCTTAACAGCATGGTCGTCTCTACTGCATGCCCTCTGCTTGCCAGCATAAAAAAAAACATTTTGAGGGTGTTGACTTAAGTTCTGAACCATTTTTCCGACTCTCCACTGAAATTCACATTTAGTTTGTTCTTAGATGTAGGATATTCATAGCAGCTTGTTTTTAGACAAGTACATACAGTAGCACAGTTGTAAGATGCGGAGTGGGCTGCTGCTAAGTTTGTCGTCCCTCTGCCTCGCATGCCTGTCCTGATCCCCATTGTAAAATAAGACGAGTAAAAAAAGAACTTTGTGTTACTAAAACAGACATGAATGTGACTGTGAATGTGGATGTGAATGTGATGTCTCTTCCTCACCCGTGCCTTCTGGTGAGGCCCAGTGGAAAGACTGCCAGCCTGCAGGAAGGCTCTGCTACTACACTCCCCATCCCCCACCACCCACCACCCAGCCTCTCTCCCTCCCTCCCTCCCTCCCTCTCTCCCTCCCTCTCTCTCCCAGCTCTCAGCTCTCAGTTCTCCCCTGGGGCGCCTGAGCAACTCTTCGGAAAGTCAGTGAAAGTGAGCGGGGGGACGAGCGTGAGGAGGAGAGCGAGACAGGTGGCATTCGCCCTGCATCCCTCAGAGGGGGGTGGTGGGGGTAGAGGGGGGCGGGGGTGGAGGTGCGCTGAGCAGGGCAGGACGGTCAGCTGCTCGGGCGTATGCAGACCTCCTGTGCTGATGGAGAGAGAGCAGGAGAAAGAAAGAGAGAGATAGAAAGAGAGAGAGATGGAAAAGAAGAGAAGACAGAAATGAAGGGGAGATAGAGGCAGAAATAAAAAGAGTGTGAAGTGTCAAAGAGGCTGATTAAAGGAGAGAAAGAAAAGAGTGATAAAGAAGAAGAGAGATATGGACTGAGAGAGATAGAAAGAGAGATAGTGAGAAAAGTAGATAGGTGGAGGTAGAGAGAGAGACGGGTAGATAGAAAGAGAAAGAAACAGAGGTACAGGCGGAGAGAGGTAGAGGTAGACAGAAAGAGAGAACGAGAAGAAGCAGTATGGAGAGAGGAAGACAGGAGGAGAGAAGGAGGTAGAGGTAGAGAGGAAGTTAGAGATAGAGGTAGGGAAACAAAGAGTGGGAGAGGGAGTGAAAGAGAGAAAGAGAGTTCCCCCAGTGGTTCCTAATACTCAAATGTTATTTTGGGAGATTTTGTATGGTTCCTTATGCTTTGGCAACACTGTATTTCAACAGCCATGCTAATAAAGCAACTTCGAATTGAATTGAGTTGAGTTAAAGAGAGAGCAAAGGAGATGAAAAAAGGTAGCAGAGGGGGGAGAGCTAGAGAGGAGAGAGGTAGGCGTAGAGAGAAAGTTTGAAGGAGAGAGAGAAACAGAAAGTGGTGGAGAGAGATAGAGAGAGAGAAAAAGTTAGAGACAAAGAGAAATGTAGTGGTAGAGAGATGGGTAGAAAGGAGGTAAAATAAAGAGAAGTACAGAGAAGTTAGGAGAGACAGAAACAGAAAGTGAGAGAGTGGTAGAGAGAGAGAGTGGTAGAGAGACGGAGAGAGAGGAAATAGAGAAAGAGAGAGAGAGTGAGCGTGTGTGTGGCTGTTTGGAATGATGATGGCTGAGGGAATTCCCCACAGGGCTTAGAGGTGACCGGTGTGTGTGTGTGTGTGTGTGTGTGTGTGTGTGTGTGTGCGTGTAGCGGAACGCAGTGGGACTCCACGGAGCAGCATATGTACAGAGGATTAGATGCAGACTGTCACACAGCGTGGCAAGGTATAGTGTTTCTGTGTGTGTGTGTGTATGTGTGTGTGAGATAACTACACACCCATCAAGCTGTCATGCAGGCTAACAAGGCACACATACATTGAACATGTGCACACACACACACATGCTCGCACACACACACACACACATGCTCGCACACACACACACACACACACACACACACACACACGCACGCACGCACGCACACACACACACACACACACACACAATAACTAGTTTGTAATGCCATGCTGAGTGTATTTGCCTATGTATACACATCTGTGTTTGTCAGAGATGATGATAAGAGGCTGAGAGTGAGTCACAGTGAGTCAGTCGCTTTGTCACCCAGTATTGGAGATCCAGATACCCGCTATCATCTCTCTCTCTCTCTCTCTCTCTCTCTCTCTGTATTGGAGATCCAGATACCTGCTATCATCTCTCTCTCTCTATCTCTCTCTCTTTCTCGCTCTCTCTCTCTCACACACACACACACACACACACTTTTTTGTCTTCCTCCGTGCTCTCCCTCTCTCTCTCTCTCTGTTCTTTCTTCCTCTCCTCTCTCTTTCCTTGTCTCTCTGTATTGGAGATCCAGATCCGCTATCATCTCTCTCTCTCTATCTCTCTCTCTCTCTCAATCACACACACACACACACACACACACACACACACACACACACACACACACACACACTTTTTTGCCCTCCTCCGTGCCCTCCCTCTCTTTTCTCTCTTTCTTTCTTTCTCTCCCCCTCTTCCCTCTTTCCTTCTCTTTCTCTCTCCCTTTCCCTCTGTCATACTTGTATGTATATGCCTGTGTTTGTGTGTTTGTGAGAGAGACAGCGAGAGAGAGAGAGAGAGAGAGAGAGAGAGAGACTCCATGTGTATGTGTTGGCCCTGTGCTTGTGTTTGTCTGCGTACAGTATGTGTATGATCGTGTATGATCGTGTACTCTGTCAAAAATGCTGTGAAGAGACTCCAAGCCGCAGCGAGCCGTCCACCATCTTGTCTCGTCTTGTTGGCCAGCCTTCAGATGCAGCTACCTGGAGAGCGAGCTATTTTTATGGGGACAGAGACGGCAGCAGACGGGGGGCCCCCAGAGCTGGCAGCACCCTCCATGTCTCCAAGGAGCGGTTGCAGTGGAGAGAGAGAGGGAGGGAGGGAAAGAGAGAGGGAGGGAGAGAGAGAGAGGGAGGGAGGGAGGGAGAGACAGAGTGGGGCTCAGAAGCTCTGAATTTTTCGCCGGCAAAAGCAACATGACAAGCCGACACCCTACCCGTGTCAGAGTTGAGTGCACGCTGTGACATTTGTACAGGTATACAGACACAGACTGACAGAGAAAGACAGAACAAACAAACAAACAAACAAGGAAATGAACACATGTGAAAGCACACCGAGGGACACTCATGGATGCACACAGATTTTCACACATGCCACACCCAACACTAACACTTTGCCTCGCCTTCTCTCTTACACATTTGCTGTTTCTCTGTGTTTCTCTGTTTCTCTCTCTCTCTGTCTCTCTCTCTGTCTCTCTCTCGAGTTGGGCTGTGGGGGGACTACGGGGGCTTTGTCCAAGGGTAACATCTTTTAATGACACACACATAATGTCCAATGGTAATTCATCTTCTAAAGACACGGGCACGGTCACGGAGGCTGGGGATGCTGAGCTATGGGTGGTGACGTGCATTAGGGTGAATTGAGTGTATGTTGGCCATTAAGGCACATCTGAGAGTTTTGTCTGCATTTACCTTTTGTATAGTCTGGGGGTGGAAGTCTGTCATTGGCAGGAGGGTGGAGATTGCAAATTTTGACTTGGGGAATGTGCTTGCTGTCCTCAGTGCCACCCTACTGAGTGCTGAGTCTGCCTCACACTTTTGGGGTGCTCTGAGGTCGTTGCTGTTGCTGCCCACGTGGAGGATGATGATGGAGCTTGGCTCCACCTAAATGGTCCCTGCAGAGCTGTTGGAGGGCGTCCTCAGATTTTGGACACCAGAGCTTCACGGTTCTACGAGTGGGGAATAGCTGCTCTGGGTTTATACATTTTCCATTTGAGTCAGTTAGGATGGCTATATATATATAGGATGGCTATTCCTGTGTCAGGGTGATCAGATCAGGCGGTGCCCGCATGTCAGACGGCGGTGCCTCTTCCCGCATGTCAGGCGCTGATGCTGTTGTTGGAATGAAGACCTTGTGCGCGTGTGACAGGAATGAAAATTCACAACAGCCACCAGCCAAATGCTGGTAAAACATAAAAGTGGCTGGTAAATTTTAAAAACAAAATGATAATTTGCTACTAAGTGGCTGGTGAATTTGATCATTTATTGGTCAGCGGCTGGCTGTGGTGGTGCTACCATTGGGGTGGGGGCCTCTGCACTCATGGCAGACTGCTGCTCCTGAGATAAGTCTTTGCATGCATGACAGGTGGTGTTGCAGGGCTGAGGGCCTCTTTATGCATGGCAGGCAGTGGTGCTGCTGTTGTTGGGGTGGGAGCCTGTATGTGTCTCAGGCAGTGATGTGGCTACTGCCCCTGAAATAAAAGTCTTTGCATGTGTGGCAGGCAGTGGTTGGTGCTGTTGTGGAGTAGGGGGGAGGTGCTGTGTATGCATGGCAGGCAGTGGTGCTGCTGTAGTGGAGGCCTCTCTACCCCTGAGATAAAAGTCTTTGCATGCGGGACAGGCGGTGGTGGTGCTGTTGTGGAGTGGGGGGGGGGGGGGGGGGGGGGGGGGGGTGTGCTGTCCTCGGGCCTCTTTATGCATGGGAGGCAGTGGTGTTGCTGTTGGGGTTGGGGCTGCATGCGTGGCAGGCAGTGCTGTTGCTGTTGTAATGGAGGCCTCTCTACCCCTGAGATAAACGTCGGCGGTGGTGGTGCTGTTGCAGGGCTGGGGGGCTCTGTATCCATGTGGCAGGCAGTGGTGGTGCTGTTGTAGAGTAGGGAGGAGGTGCTGTGCATGCGTGACAGGCAGTGGTGGTGCTGTTGCAGGGCTGGGGAGCTCTGTAGGAGCGTAACAGGCAGTGGTGTTGGTGCTGTCTTTGCATGCGTGACGGGTGGTGGTGCTGGGGTGCAGCCCTTTGACCACATTTAACGTCCCCCTATTTGATTCGGGTAGCTAATATGGCTATAGTTTATCTGCTTTGACTCTATTCCTATTTTGAAGTATTTTGGTTCAGAGATCGTACCACTGGTTTGCTGATAGATAGCTGGCAGTGGTTCTGGTGTGGGCCTGGGAGCTCTTGTTTGTGTTAGCTTTGGTGCTGCCGTTCTAGTACATTCCACTCGGTTTCTTCTTTAGTAAATATACTCCACTATTTTTGGACAATTATAATTGGTCAAAATTATTCCACTGTCTTGTTTTCATCATTTTTTTCTGTTATTTTCAAGTTCCTGCAGTGTTTTTAGGCTTGGTTCAGTTTAGAAGTAAAAATGTAATTATTGGAAATATTCAGCTCAAGTTAAGCATGACTTAATGGAATCTTCGGAATCTTTGGAATCTCTCTTCCTCTCTCACACACAGAAGACACATGTACATACACACACACCACACACACACCACACACACACCACACACACACACACACACACCTACACACACACGCACACACACACACACACACACACACACACACACACACACACACACACACACACACACACACCACACACACACACACACACACACACACACCACACACACACACACACACACATGCGCTCATATCCTGTGAGATTTTATGGATTTTTGTAAGTGGTTCTGGTCCACTGGCTGCACCAGAATCATCGGCGGGACATGAGAGATGCTGAGCCTACAAATCCCGTATCTCGGAAATAGGGGAGAGGGTGAGAACACTAAAGCCCCGGGATCTGCCTCGTTCCGATCCTGCTCCGATATCTCACCTGTCTCTGGAAGGTTCCACCCAGGCCGGAAAACACAGTCAGGAGTTCCGGTAATGAGCATTGCTGAGATCATCATACTTATACTGAACATATTTGAGAATTTTTTTTTTTACTGTAAATAACAGGATTTTTGTTTTGTCCAAGACTCATTTCTTTATTTTATTTCTTCAAGCATTTCCTGCATTATCATTTTCCCTGTTGTCTGTCAAGTAGGTTTTCTACAGGTATACTTTGGTGTGAAAAAAACAACTTGGAAAAGGGAAACAGCTAGTGGAACACTTATACATGTAGGTGTGTGTCTATGCTCACTCAACTGGTCTGGAGGGATGGCTAAGGTTGTAAAGGTTGAGTAACTGCTAAGCTCAGCTATTTGAGGAGAAGCTTGTTAGCTGGATACCAACCTATTTCCTATGGTCTGCATGTAAGTTTAATGAAGATATTGTGGTGTGAGCTTGTGAGCTTGTGTGTGTGTGTGTGTGTGTGTGTGTGTGTGTGTGTGTGTGTGTGTGTGTGTGAGTGTGTGTGATTTTTTTGGAGGGGGGGTGTGTAGGGTTGTAAATGTAGAGTAACTGCTAAGCTCAGCTAGTTGAGAAGAAGCTTGTTAGCTGGATACCAAACAAGATATGGTGTTGTGAACTTGTGTGTGTGTGCGAGAGAGTGCGTGTGTGAGTGTGCTTTTTGTACAGGGGGCAGGGGAGGGTGTATTTGGCTCAATAGTCAAAGCAAATTCTCTCATCCCCTCTGAAACTCCCAGACTGTGGCGAAGAAATGTCCAGAGGAGAAGTGAAATTACATTCATTATCAGGCCTTAGAAATCCTTACCACTCCGGTTGGATTAGATGGGAGGTGTGTATCTGTGAGGGAGGCTCTCTCTGTGTGTGTGTGTGTGTGTGTGTGTGTGTGTGTGTGTGTGTGTGTGTGTGTGTGTGTGTGTGTGTGTGAGAGAGAGAGCGAGAGAGAGGAGCCAGATAGCCCAGAGGAGGCCCAATAGGCTGGGCTGAAATTGCATTGTCTGAGAGAGAGAGAGTGCCCCGGCCTGTGCAATAAAACTCCAGATAAAGAAGATGTGCCCACCACCCACCCACCCACCTACTCACCCACCACCCACCCATCTACCATCTACCCATCCACACCCACCACCCACCCACCCATCTACCCATCCACCACCCACCCATCTACCATCTACCCACCCACACCCACCCACCCATCTACCCACCCACACCCACCCACCCATCCCACCATCTACCCATTCACACCCACCGACCATCTACCCATCCACACCCACCCACCTCTACCCACCCACACCCACCCATCTACCATCTACCCATCCACACCCACCCACCTCTACCCACCCACACCCACCCATCTACCATCTACCCATCCACACCCACCCATCTACCCATCCACACCCACCCACCCATCCCACCATCTAATCACCCACCCATCTACCATCTACCCACCTACACCCACCCACCCACCCACCCATCTACCCACCCACACCCACCCACCTACACCCACCCACCCATCCTACCATCTACCCACCCACACCCATCCTACCATCTACCCACCCACACCCACCCACCCATCTACTCATCCACTACACCCATGCCACTATTTACCCACCCATGCCACTATCTGCCCACCCACCGCACCCGCCACTACACCCACATCCACCCTTCCCCTTGCCCTTCCACTTCCCCTTCACCTCATTTGGGCCTCTGCTAAGCACAGACCCCTTTAGAGCTATCCCATGTCGGCCATGGAGGCTGATGCTCCATCATTCCTCTCCTGCCTCATCCGTCCCCATTTGAGTGGCATGCCGGGTGTGGATTGGCAGCAGGCAGGGGCATGGACAGAAGTCATTAAATGGGTGGGCCCAGAAAAACAGCAGGTGGGTCTAGCCCAAAACACACAATAGGTAACTATTATTACTTTAACAGTCAATCAAACAAAAAGAGCCTTCTGATTGGGTGAACATGATTGACAAGTGGGTGGGCACAGGCCCACCTCACCTCAGCCCACCCTTGGCTACCCCTATGGCAGCAGGTGCCGGGCGAAGTCTTAACAGCGGAGAAGGAATTTAATGAAACAAAAAAAAGTTTACTCAGATCATGTGACACTGCAACGGTGGAAGCACAGGAGCTCAACGTGGGGATTTAACAAGAGAAGAAAGAGCTCTCGCTCAATTATTTATTTGGGCTAAAAACAAGGTAAAGCTTGACTGTGGGACTCGCAGCCGAGCTGTGGAAAAATCACAAACAAGACCTTATAAACAAGCTAAAATAAAACCAAGAGGGGGAAGCCAAAAGGAAGCAGGAGATCTTTCCAGAGAATTGAGCTAAAGACCAAAGCACTGTATGAGTGTATGTGGAGGCTTTATACTAAGAATAGCAATGTTTTCAACCCCGTGTGCTGGCCAGAAACCCGGAGAACTATGCTTTTAATTACAATCTAAATATGTTATTTTGGTTCCCTTAGCCATAGAAGTAATAAATAATCTTTACTTGTATAGCATTCATACATACAAGATGCAGTTCAAAGTGCTTTACAGTTCAGACTACCTTTGTTGCTCATGCCCCTCCATGTCAGCTGTGCCAAAGTCCCCTGCCATACTGATCATGGCTGTCTGGCCCTGTCACGTTCCGGAGCCTTCTCTCGTCAGTCACGGCATGTCATCCTGTGCTACATGTGGTGTAACCATCCTCACGGGCCACACAGAGGGACCCTGGCGAGCGTGCAAGGCAGATACACTGAGATGGTCATGCTCATTGTGCTGTGTGTGTGTGTGTGTGTGTGTGTGTGTGTGTGTGTGTGCGTGCGTGCGTGTGTATGTGTTTGTGTTTGTGTGTGTGTGTGTGTGTTTGTGTGTGTGTGTGTGTGTATGTGTTTGTGTGTGTGGTGTGTGTGTGTGTGTGTGTGTGTGTGTGTGTGTGTGTGTGTGTGTGTGTGTGTGTTTATGTGTGTGTGTTTATGTGTGTGTGTTTATGTGTGTGTGTGTATGCTCACAAGGGGCCTGCGCTCCAAGCCATGTTCTGGGACGGCGGGTCCCAATCGCGATCAAAGTAGGAGTCACTTCATGTTTCACACCTCAGCACAAGCGTGACGCCAAGATGCAGCACCCATAAGAGAAGCACTGTAAGGCAGACAGAGAGAGAGAGAGAGAGACAGAGAGAGAGAGAGAGAGAGAGAGAGAGAGAGAGAGAGAGAGAGAGAGAGAGAGAGAGAGAGAGAGAGAGAGAGAGACAGAGGTAGATGGAGATAAAGGGGTGCAGAAAAAGAATGATAGGATAGTATGGAAAGAGAGATAGAGAAAGACAGAAAGATAGAGAGAGAAAGAAGGATGGAGAGAGAGAGAAAGAAAAAGAAAGAGACAGACAGAGAGATGGATGGGGATAAAGGGGTGCAGAAAAAGAATGATAGGACAGTATGGAAAGAGAGATAGAGAAAGAAAGAAAGATGGAGAGAGAAAGAAGGATGGAGAGAGAGCGATAGATAGATAGATAGATAGAGAGAGAGATGTAGGATGTGCCTGGGGCTTGCATGGGAGTGGAGCTGAGCAGAACTCTTCGTTTTGGAGATCTGGAGCATAACCGCCTCACCGGGGGTCCCTGTAGGGGGTTATTTTTTGCAAAGGATTCCTCCTCCTCCTCCTCCTCCTCTTGTTCTTCCTCCTTGTTCTTCCTCCTCTTTCTCCTTCTCCTCTTCTTCTCTCTCTCCGCCCCTCCTCCCTACTCCCCACGCTACTAGGAGAAGTAGGCAAGGCAAATTAATTCCAACCCGGAATGGCTCCGTACCCGTCTGCAGACTCCTCCAGGAATTTGTGGGGGAGTGTGCCTGCAAGCAAAAAAACAAAAAACGCGCACTAGACCGAGCAAGCCAGCAAGTGTTGCTGTCAACGTTGTCTTAACAACCTCCCCCCCCCTCACACACACACACACACACACACACACACACACACACACACACACACACACACACACACACACACACACACACACACACACACACACACACACACACACACACCCTGAGGTTTTGTTGTGGCATTATCTGTGCTGGGAGCACTGTGGGGAAGGACTCTTAAAAGCAAATGATTCAAGCAGGGAACACTTGTCTTTCACCTCCACCCTTTGAAGCAGAAACGTCAGTGGAGCTTAGAGCAACCACAAAAGATGGGCAGGAGGTGCGTTGTCATGGAAAAACAATTTGCAAAGTTACTTTGCAAATCCTCTTCCATGACAACGCAACTTCTGGTGGTGCATAGTTATTTTACACACTGCGAAGCTGAGGCAAGGGTTTGATCCTGCCGGGGCCCTTGAACTTGTAAACAACACCCAGTCCCTTCAGTGAACAGAACTTGTAAACAACACCCAGTCCCTTCAGTGACGCACACTCACATGATTGCAGCCATGTTACGCACAGGTAACACATAAACTCTGCTTCTACAGTGGTACTGTTAGGCGTTCACTATGCCTGTGTTGGAAGTTTGATTGCTGTACTTCTTGATATTCAAAATAGTCCCCTCAGCCAATGTATTCCTCTTTATAGTTACAGTAAAAATACTGGAAATGCTGTTTGCATAACCCAAGACTTGTCTATGCTGTCTATAGAATAACAGAAATACAGATTATACTGGTGTTATTATGTGTAGGACTAACATACAGACATAATATGGCAGCCATGTTAGAGAGCTGCACTCAGAACATACAGGGGTGTCAAGATTCTGGAACACAAAACCAGGAAGTGAACAAGAACACAGAACACAGGGAACACAAGATACTGTAGAAACCAAAATGGCAAAAGACAGAAATGAAAAACAGAGGATCCTGACAATACAAGGGGGACATGAAAGGGAACACACGCCCACAAGCCCGCGCTGGAAACAAGCTCTCAGACTGATATTGTGTTTCAGCATTCTGCACACAGACTTAATTCCTTCTCACTGCAGCAGCGCCATAGCTATTTATTTACATTTGTACCGCACTCGTGAGTTTTGGACAAATCAATAAAAATAATCAGTTAATGAATCTGTCAATGCAGTGATTTTCAGCAATTAGTCAGTTAATCCCGGTAATAAAATGCCAGCAATGCAGACTTGTATTATTTCCTGTAAAGAGGGGTAGGAAGGGAAGCCGGAGGCAGTGTGGTGGTGGTGGTGGTGGTGGTGGTCGGGGGAGGGGGAGAGGTGGGAAGACATAAGTGGAGAGCAATAATCCAATAGCAGAAACAAGGACAGGGAGAAACGGAGCAAATGAGCGAGTGTGTGAGGTAGAGAGAGACAGAGAGGAAGAGCGAAAGAGAGAGAGAGAGAGAGAGAGAGAGAGTGAATGAGTCGTTAGGGGGCTACTTACTCTATGAACCATGTTCATTTTAATTAATCTCCTCTGTTAGCGTGATATTTTTAGCCGTATTGTGAGTGCTGTGCATCTGGTCTCCTGCCCCAGGGAGCTCTGGGTTGGCCTGAACCTTCCCTGTCCCTTAGTGTGTGTGTGTGTGTGTGTGAGTGTGTGTAGGTGTGTGTGTGTGTGTGTGATTGCCTACATGCCATTCATGGGGCACGTGGAATATGCATTGTGGATGTGTGTGTGAATGTGTGTATTTGTTTTAATCCACGTCCCCTTCACTGTTTATACAACACGTGTGTGTGTGTGTGTGTGTGTGTGTGTGTGTGTGTGTGTGTGTGTGTGTGTGTGTGTGTGTGTGTGTGTGTGTGTGTGTGTGTGTGTGCACTAAGTGTGTGTTCCATGTGGGGCTGTTAGGTGAGTGTCATCTCTGCACTGTAAGGTGAACGTGTGTGTGTGTGTGTGTGTGTGTGTGTGTGTGTGTGTGTGTGTGTGTGTGTGCACTAAGTGTGTGTTCCATGTGTGGGCTGTTAGGTGAGTGTCATCTCTGCACTGTAAGGTGAACGTGTGTGTGTGTGTGTGTGTGTGTGTGTGTGTGGGCTGTTAGGTGAGTGTCATCTCTGCGCTGTAAAGTGAACGTGTGTGTGTGTGTGCCTGTGTGTGTGTGGGCTGTTAGGTGAGTGTCATCTCTGCGCTGTTAGGTGAACTAGGGGCCTAATTATATCTGGGCTTACTGCACAATCAGGCTAACAGATGTGCATTGCTGACAGACAGGTTAACGTAGGTGCATTTGTACTTGTGTGTGTGTGTGTGTGTGTGTGTGTGTGTGTAAAAGTGTTTGCATGTGCATGTGTACAGTGTATGTGTGTGTGTGTGTCTACATAAATGTATGGAGTGGCCTTGTGTGTGTCTGTATAGCTGTATTGAATGGCCTTATATGTGGAAGGACCTTACGTGTGTGTGTGTGTGTGAGGATGTGTGTCTAAGTGTGTGTGTGTGTAAGAGTGTGTGCGTGTGTGTGTGTGAAGTGTGTGTGTGTATGTGTGTGTGTGTGTGTGTGTGTGTGTGTCCCTTTCTCCTCCTTGCCTAGCCTGGCTGTTGCACCAGGGTCGTAGATGGAGCTTGGTCTGGCAAACCTCCCATAGACAGGAAGTTCTCAGAGGTGGGATCAACGGGCATCTAAGAAATGTCTCTGTATACTACACATACTGATGACATACTGTATGTGTAGCAATGTTTTCCTTTGGTTCCCTATTTCAGGGGCAAAGGAACAGCTGTAAATTGGCCAGTTGGCTATGTCGCAACTTTATTTCATTTTGTACAGAGGGTCTGGCCTTGCCTGGTAAACTAGCTCCTCGTACTTCATTTCATTTTGTACAGAGGGTCTGGCCTTGCTGCCATTGACATTCATGTATTTGGACCAAGCGAATCCGCCCAATCAGTGAACAGAGGGAGTGTCCATGAGTGATGATGTTGACTTTGTGTGCTACATTTGAATTGTAGTGCCTAGGTAGGTTAATTGCATACATGATGACCAGATGTTAGCGATTGGGTGAAGGCAGAGCCACTTGTTTTAAACTTCAGCAGAGTCTACACCTCCAGGAAGAAATCCAGACTCCCTGTACAAAATGAAATGAAGTACGAGGGGCTGATTTTCCAGGCTGCTCCTTATC
The DNA here is from genome assembly GCA_027475355.1 of Coilia nasus. Lineage (NCBI taxonomy): Eukaryota > Metazoa > Chordata > Actinopteri > Clupeiformes > Engraulidae > Coilia > Coilia nasus. Next base: position 5,559,664 of record CM050217.1, on the reverse strand, counting down.
TCCTTTGCCGTTTGAATTCAGTGGACTCATAATTGTACAGTAGGCCTGCTAGGAATGTTTCAGAGCACCAGCGTGCATGTTTCTTATCAGGCTTCAGAAAAACGCCCCACAAAGTTTAGCTCAATAAGGAAGAGAAGAGGTGCTGTAAAGAAAATGAATCAGTGAGTTTGTCCTTTGTTCTCATAGGTGCTGAGTTTTGTGTCCTTGTATACACACACACACACACACACACACACACACACACACACACACACACACACACACACACACACACACAACAAACACTCATACGCACACATGTGCACACACAGACAGTCACCAACATCACCATCACCAAACACAGACCACACACACATACACGTATGCGCATTGCCATCACACACACTATTACCACCACAGACAGGCACACACACGCACACACACACACACACACACTCACCACACACACACACACACACACACACACACACACACACACACACACACACACACACACACACACACACACACACACACAGGCAGGCTTTTCTTGGCCCAGCTCTCCATGGGGATGAGATGTAGAGGAGTGTGTAGAGGAGTGTGAAAAGCGAAATGCCACTCCTCTCACTTCTGATGCCCTTAACAGTGTGGCCGTGTGCTCTCTCTCTCTCTCTCTCTCTCTCTCTCTCTCCCTTAACAGTGTGGCCGTGTGTGCTCTCTCCCTCTCTCTCTCTCTCTTTCTCTCTCTCTCTCTCTCTCTCTCTCTCTCCGTCTCTCTCTCTCTCTCTCTCTCTCTCTCGATGTGCCTCACACATTCCCCTCGCTCAGGACACGCTGAAGGGTAAGGACATACGCCCACTCAGTCCTAGAAAACACACACTACTCTAACTTTTATTGAACGAGCTTTTTCAATAGTTTATAGGACGCATAAAAACTGAGGGATGCAGGACTTGAATCACTCTGAAGGGGCTTATTCCGCGAGAATGATCACCCTCGCTGAATCGAACTTATTATACGGGTACTTGGCAAAAAAAACATAATAGAAAGTTAGAAACAATGCTATATTTTAATTATTTTATTCGTATACACATGTGTGTCCAGATGTACTGTGTGTGTGTGTGTGTGTGTATATACATGCATGTCTATGTGTACATATGAGTGTGTGTGTGTGTGTATATATATACGTGTGTGTGTGTGTGTATATATGAGTATGTGTGTGTGAGTGTGTTTGTGTGTACATATGAGTGTGTGTGTGTGTGTGTGTGTGTGTACATATGTTTGAGTGTGTGTGTGGCCATGTGAGTGCACATGTGGGAGTGCCTCAGCTGTGACCAAGCTACTGCTCTCAGATGGCTGGGCCGACTCGGAGGCTGGGGTCAGTGGTGTTGGCGGGGTCGGAGGCTGGGGTTAGTGGTGTTGGTGGGGTCGGAGGCTGGGGTCAGTGGTGTTGGCGGGGTTGGTGATGTTGATAAAGTGCAGTTGTGCACATTGTCCTTGGCCCTTCTGCAGGGGGTCATGTCGTGTGTACGTACAGAACTCATATAAACTACTCATATACTCACTAAAACCCCTCATCCAGACACTCGAATGTGGGGGAAAATTATGCCGACTTGCTAAAGTAAAGACTGCTGATACTGACTCATTTTGAGTTTTGTTTTCACCAACAGAATACATTTTGGTGTGATGAATTAGGAGGGAAAAAGTTTATCGGTCTGCAGACTAAAAAATGTCTGTCAGACTTCTTTTCCCCTCTTTATTTAAAACAACAGACCCAGCAGCATTAAAAACATTTCAGCTTCCTTATATCACTAGGTGTGTGAGGCGCGAGTCCTGACTCCTACTGACATAAATCCGTCCAATGTTAGAGGAGGAAAGAAGGTATCAGTATCGCATCTAATTGGTATTCTTTTGACAGCACGTCAAGGCTGTGTGTGTGTGACTGTGTGTGCTATGCCGCCCACACACTCTTTCAGGAAACGTTACACGGCCGTCCCGAATTCAGTAGGCCTCTGTGGGCGACGGAGAGACAGCTCTGCAAACGACCCCCTCGGCGCGGATCAAAGGAGTATAGTGGATTTCTCATCGACCAAATAATGACTCGCTCCCCTTGTGCTTTAGGCAGGGCCTGTCAATACACGGCCGGGTCATTATCCCTCAGTCTGTCTGTCACTCTCACTGTGTGTTT
>CM050217.1:5545000-5552500 GCA_027475355.1 Coilia nasus | reverse complement strand
ATACATCTCTCTGCTGGTATTTACAGCGTGTAGTATACATCTCTCTGCTGGTATTTACAGCGTGTAGTATACATCTCTCTGCTGCTATTTACAGCGTGTAGTATACATCTCTCTGCTGGTATTTACAGCGTGTAGTATACATCTCTCTGCTGGTATTTACAGCGTGTAGTATACATCTCTCTGCTGGTATTTACAGTGTGTAGTATACATCTCTCTGCTGCTCTCTATTTACAGCGTGTAGTATACATCTCTCTGTTGCTCTCTATTTGCAGTGTGTAGTATACATCTCTCTGCTGGTATTTACAGCGTGTAGTATACATCTCTCTGCTGGTATTTACAGCGTGTAGTATACATCTCTCTGCTGCTATTTACAGCGTGTAGTATACATCTCTCTGCTGGTATTTACAGCGTGTAGTATACATCTCTCTGCTGGTATTTACAGCGTGTAGTATACATCTCTCTGCTGGTATTTACAGCGTGTAGTATACATCTCTCTGCTGGTATTTCTAGCGTGTAGTGTACACCTCTCTGCTGGTATTTACAGGGTGTAGTATACATCTCTCTGCTGCTGGTATTTACAGCGTGTAGTATACATCTCTCTGCTGGTATTTGCAGCGTGTAGTATACATCTCTCTGCTGGTATTTCTAGCGTGTAGTGTACACCTCTCTGCTGGTATTTACAGGGTGTAGTATACATCTCTCTGCTGCTGGTATTTACAGCGTGTAGTATACATCTCTCTGCTCTTTATTTCCAGCGTGTAGTATACATCTCTCTGCTGGTATTTACAGCGTGTAGTATACATCTCTCTGCTGGTATTTACAGCGTGTAGTATACATCTCTCTGCTGGTATTTACAGCGTGTAGTATACATCTCTCTGCTCTTTATTTCCAGCGTGTAGTATACATCTCTCTGCTGGTATTTACAGCGTGTAGTATACATCTCTCTGCTGGTATTTACAGCGTGTAGTATACATCTCTCTGCTGGTATTTACAGCGTGTAGTATACATCTCTCTGCTGCTATTTACAGCGTGTAGTATACATTTCTCTGCTGCTATTTACAGCGTGTAGTATACATCTCTCTGCTGGTATTTACAGCGTGTAGTATACATCTCTCTGCTCTTTATTTACAGTGTGTAGTATACATCTCTCTGCTGGTATTTACAGCGTGTAGTATACATCTCTCTGCTGCTCTCTGTTTCCAGCGTGTAGTGTACATCTCTCTGCTGGTATTTACAGCGTGTAGTATACATCTCTGCTGCTGGTATTTACAGCGTGTAGTATACATCTCTCTGCTGCTCTCTATTTACAGCGTGTAGTATACATCTCTCTGCTGGTATTTACAGTGTGTAGTATACATCTCTCTGCTGCTGGTCTCCACTGTTGGCTGTGTGGGCGGCAGCCTCGCACAAGTTTCCTTCGTTCTCTCTGGTTGTGTGTGTGAAGTCTCTGTCTGTATGGGGTCTGTGTGTGTGTGTGTGTGTGTGTGTGTGTGTGTGTGTGTACATGTGTTTCTATGAAGTGTGTGTGTGCGTTTGTGTGTGTTTGTGTGTGTATGTGTGTACGTGTGTACGTGTGTTTCTATGAAGTGTGTGTGTGTGTGTGTGTGTGTGTGTGTGTGTGTGTGCGCGCATGTGCATCCTGAGCTCCTAGGTTGCTCGGGATGAAAGAGTCGTTTCATTTTTCAAAAATAAACTTCTTTGGACATGAACGGGAAGATGCTGTCCTTTTGATCGATACGCCATCCTGAGCTGCTTTTGATTTGGGAAGTTTAATCAATGTACAAGTTCCCCCCCACCCCTACACCCTACCCCACCACACCCCTTCTTTGCCCTCACCCCATCATCACCACCCCCACCTCGTTTTGCACATTCTCAGCTTATGGAAAGTTGCTCCTCTCCAAAAGAAGAAAAAAAAAGAAAAAGCACAGTTTGTTTTTTTGGTGTCATTATTTTTATCCTCTTGACAGTGCTGTAAGAAATCAATCGATGCGTCCGCAATTTTGAGCTCTGTATGAAATAGATGCATCTTGTAGCGTCTTGGCCTACATTTTCTGCTTGCTCCAGTCTACGGGAAAGGCTATTTCCAAAAATGCACATGGTGCTTTAAAATTAAAACTGTTGCCCGTTGTCTAGTTGGCTGCAAAACAACACTTGTTAATTCTAGTCCAGAAGACCCTGACATGAATATTGGGCTATTTCTGTTGTGTTAGCCTACAAAAATAAAATGAAATAAAACATAAACATTCATGCTTTTGTTGAAATGTGTGGCTGGACTGTGTCTCATTTTTTGGCCTGGCTCTTCCTGACAGGCCTGTTTACTTGAAGAAAAACCTGTCATTATGGCCCATTAGGAAGGATGACGGTCGAGTGGCCCTAATTAATGAGCTTTTTGTCGGGCTGCTTTAACGACGGGGCCCCACTGAAAGCCTTGGCGTGCCTGAGTAAATGGAAAGAGAAGAGCAGGGAGTGGATATTGAGTGTGAGTAACCCTAAATGGCCTGCCGTGGCGTTTTAATTTAGACCCCCTTTGATGGATGCCCTCGTCCATGCTCTGCACTGTACCACCGGCGCTTCAATAGGCAAGTCATTTATCTGATGTGATGAGCTGTAGATGGATGGACAGGGGTTGTCTGGTGGACAGGGAGGTGGGTGGCTTTAAGGCCACGGTCATATAGTTAATGTTCGTATACTGTAGTTTTTTTCTGGCAGAAAACTGCTTGGTAAAATTTGGACCCAGTGTTTTCTTAAAGACCTTCTTAAAGCCTTTCTGTTCTTTATGAATGACAGTAGTAGTTTTACAGCATAATGACTGAAGTCGTTCGCTCTCTAACTTCTTGAGTATTTAGTTTGCTGGCAGACACCTACCAAACTACAAAAGCACTCAGATGGCAGAGACCTCCGCCAGGGCAGCGCAGATCACCACCAAAATCTAATCACTTTTAAGTTAGGCCATTTTTGACCTACCCCAATTTCATCAAAATCCATCCATAACTTCTTGAGTTATGTTGCTAACTAACTAACAGACAAACTAACAGACAAGCAAACGCTGATGATCCTACATAACCTCCGCTTGTGGAGGTAATTACAACATGCATCCATTTTGCTTACTACAGTGAGATTTTTAGATTGTATGTCTCTGATGTGTGGCGTTCGGTCTGCTATTAATGTTCAGCTAAGACAGATAAGCAGCAGTTCATTATGATGTCGCAGCACCTTTCTGAAAAGTTCAGATATCTCAACTGGAAGTGGCTGTACAAGAACAAAGCACAGCAAAATAGGTGCTGGGTGCAGCGTTTTCCTCTAGGCGGCTGAGGCGGTCTCTCCCCATTGTAAACAACTGAAAAAAGTGGCATAGGGACACGGACCCTTAGGTACAGTGGAAGATGAGTGCTTACCCCTGCAGACAATTAACTGTGAGGGGCAAATTGGGGCATATTTGATACAATCTCTGAAATATTAATGCAACATTGATCACCCACAGTATGTGTCGTAGTCAGCAGGTCATGTAAAATTAACGATTTTAACAAACGATAAATAATCTTCTCGGTGTGAAAGTTAACGATTTGGAAACTTTAAAATGGGCCAGGGGAAGTCTGTTGAAGAGTATTCGAAACTGTATTCATGACGCTCCTATTGCACTCTGGGTCGACGCCTGATTAATCTAGCCTCACCAAACTCAGCCGATCGATCGGTAAAGATGCACTAACCACACTGAGAAAGCCGATCGATCGGTAAAGATGCACTAACCACACCGAGAAAGAAACAAACAAGATAAAGAAACTACATCATCACATTCCACAGAAGATGAGAAAAACAGCCATTCATCGTAGTAGCAGTGGTCTATGTGTGTGTGTGTGTGGGTGTGTGTGTTTGTGTTTGTGTACGGGTCTAGGTGTGTATGTGTGTATTTGTGTGTGTGTATGTGTGTGTGTGTATGTGTATGTGTTTGTGTTTATGTGTGTATGTGTGTGTGTGTATGTGTATGTGTCTATGTGTGTGTGTTAAAGTGTGTGTTAACTGTGTGTAGGGAGGTATGACAGAAATGGTCAGCATGGAGGTTTACAGACACACAGGAGTTTAGCCTATGTGTGTGTGGTGACGGATGGGCGTGTGTGTATGTGTGTATCTCTGTGTGTATCTGTGTGTGTGTGTGTGTGTGTGTGTGTGTGTGTGTGTGTGTGAATGTGTCTATGTGTGTGTGTTGAAGTGTGTGTTTAAGTGTGTGTAGGGAGGTATGACAGGAATGGTCTGCATGGAGGTTTACAGACACACAGGAGTGTAGCCTATGTGTCCTGGGTGTGTGTGGTGACGGATGGGCGTGTGTGTACGTGTGTATCTGTGTGTGTGTGTGTGTGTGTGTGTGTGTGTGAATGTGTATGTGTATGTGTTTATGTGTTTATGTGTGTGTGTTGAAGTGTGTGTTTAAGTGTGTGTAGGGAGGTATGACAGGTATGGTCTGCGAGGAGGTTTACAGACACACAGGAGTGTAGCCTACGTGTCCTGGGTGTGTGGTGACGGATGGGCGTGTGTGTACGTGTGTATCTGTGTGTCTATCTGTGTGTGTGTGTGTGTGCGTGTGTATGTGTCTATGTGTGAATGGTCTGCATGGAGGTTTACAGACACTGGAGTGTAGCCTATGTGTCCTGGGTGTGTGCTGTGACGGATGGGCATGTGTGTACGTGTGTATCTGGGTGTGTGCTGTGACGGATGGGCGTGTGTGTACGTGTGTATCTGGGTGTGTGCTGTGACGGATGGGCGTGTGTGTACGTGTGTATCTGGGTGTGTGCTGTGACGGATGGGCGTGTGTGTACGTGTGTATCTGGGTGTGTGCTGTGACGGATGGGCATGTGTGTACGTGTGTATCTGGGTGTGTGCTGTGACGGATGGGCGTGTGTGTACGTGTGTATCTGGGTGTGTGCTGTGACGGATGGGCGTGTGTGTACGTGTGTATCTGGGTGTGTGTGTGTGTGTGTGTGTGTATCTGGGTGTGTGTGTGTGTGTGTGTGTGTATCTGGGTGTGTGTGTGTGTGTGTGTGTGTATCTGGGTGTTCTGCATGTCTGCTCTGCTTGATGAGCGCACGAGATGGCGCGGTGGCGAGGTGGCGCGGTGGCGAGGTGGCGCGGTGGCGCGGTGGCGAGGTGGCGCGGTGGCGAGTTGGCGCGGTGGCGCTCGGCTCCCTGACGTCAGTGTCTGCCCGTGCGACAGCGGCCATGTTTCATGCCACAGCTGGGCCACTCCGGCTAAACGCCACGGAAGCGTGAAGAGGAAGTGAGGATGAATGCCTCAGAGCTCTCCAGCTCTCGGGCTACTGTTTATATCAGTATCACAGTTTCGGTTTTATTTCAAGTTGAGAGCCCCACCCAGGGAGGTCGGTGTGGCCCAGTACTGGCCCACACATGGCCCAGTACTGGCCAACACATGGCACTCCTACTTATCTCCCTTGACAGTAGAATTCTCTTTTCTGATTGGCTGATGAGGTGGGAATTAACTTTGTATAACTCGCTACCTTTGAAGTAGGTCTCAAATTTTTGAATCACCGTTCCATATTAATGCACTTGATAATGAATGGCATTGTGACAACTCTCGTAGCCAAATTGACGGTTAAATGCTATACTTTTTCTTAGGGGATGCTATAAAGTAGCTAAACAAGCATTTATTTTAGTAGTTTATGCATATAAAATTAGATCGTAAATACAAATGGGAGATAAAAGGGATAACGGCCTTCGAGGTGAATATTTCTGTGCAAATAATGACTTGGTGGAGGAAACTCCACTCCGCTCCGTGTCGCAGAGTTCTTCTCCTCCACCAAGTCATTATTTCCACGGAGCTGGCCACCTCATCGGTGGTATCCCTTACTTGGCCCACATGGTGCGATGATTTCCGAAGCATTAGTGGATTGTAATTTATTGCGCTATGTGGGCCAAGTGTAAGTGTGTGGTAAGTGTAGGTGGGCCACATCGACTCTGCTGTGTGGGGCCTATCCAAATCCAAGTCCAAGCAGGTGTATTACTGTGTTTGTAAATGTGTGTGTGTGTGTGTGTGTGTGTGTGTGTGTGTGTGTGTGTGTGTGTGTGTGTGTGCATGTGTGTGTGTGCTCTAATGCATATGAAATTGAGCTTTTGTCTGTGAATGGCTCTAGCTGTGCTTCAGATATGTCAGTCATGTATCACCACACCTATTTCACCACCATTTCCAACCATGTGTATGTGTGTATCTGTGTGTGTGTGTGTGTGTGTGTGTGTGTGTGTGTGTGTGTGGCTGTAGCGGTGCCTTAGATATGTCAGTCATGTATCACCCCACCTATTCCACCACCACCATTACCAGCCAACCACATTCTGAAACTGCAATTCATTTTCTTTTCCTGCACATCATGCAAGACATGAGATGTGCTTGGTTTCCCAAATTAGCGTACGTGTGTGCTCATGCTAGCTTCACCCAGCATCGTCTGGATCTGCAGCCAGACCGTACTACTGTAATTGTCTGTGATTGATAATGTGAGAAAAAGAAAATCGTTTGAAAGCTACCATCATGACAGCTTTGTGGCTTTGAAGACAGATAGAATAAAACACACGGCAGTGTCGACTCGTGATGGTACCAGTAAAATAAGAGACAGAGAGAAGAAAAAAGAGAGAGAGATGTGCTGCTGTTTCAATCCCTGCGGAGAGATCGGGTCGGACAGAAATGCTTGGGCAGGCAAATCCAGGCAGGAAGAAGTCTCCGTCCGCACTTCTTTGCCGAGGCGAGAACGCTCCTGAGAAATCGGAAATCTTTGCGCGTCTGACGGACTCGCTGACGGACTGAATGAAAAGAGGGATACAGAACATGAAACCCTGAAATGCATGGATGCTGGCACACCGGTAATTGAATGTGCTCAGAACCGAATCCCTCTGTGGCCCGAGAGAAGTCAGATGTCACAAAAGATGTGACTTTTAAAGAGGGAATTGGGGAGAGAGAGAGAGAGAGAGAGGGAGCGAGGGAGGGAGGGGGAGCGTGTCAGTAATGGCAGTATTTTACAACATGAGCTCTGTGTCGTTTGAAATCATTCAGTATTAACAGGACTTAGATCGAACAAAAAAAAGGAACTAGCTGGATACGAAAACTGCTTGTCTCTTTTGTGTCATGTCTAGAGGGGTCACAGAATCTTGGAATGTGCTCGATGACACAAATCGGTCGTTGCTCTATCATCAAAGAAGCACCAGATAGCCCTCTAGGAGCTTGTGAGGTGCCCACGAGGGATGTTTAAAAAAAAGCAAGTAACTACTGCAGTGGTTGAATTTTTTGTATTTTCATGTTTTAATGTTTAAATACCAGTTTATTTCTTAACTCCACATTAATTAAAAGCAAACAGTCATACATGGTGTTATTTGAAAGGGATGTTAAGACTTTCATTTAGTAGATTATTTTGAGCGAGTAGCCTTGAGTACTGACTTTTCATCCGTTGGGTAGCCCGCAGTCCCAGAAAGGTCGGAGAGCCATGAGATAGATGGTCTGTGTCCGCC
>CM050217.1:5515000-5540000 GCA_027475355.1 Coilia nasus | reverse complement strand
GTGTGTGTGTGTGTGTGTGTGTGTGTTTCACCGTGTGCTATAATGGCTGTGCTGTGCTGCTAGGAGAGAGATGAACCCATAATACAGGGCTCGCTCGGGACTTTGTGGAACGAATTTCCATTGTCTTTTTCATGGTTCCTCGTGCCCTGTCAATGCCCACGGGTTTCCTCGCACAGCCCCAGAATCAGCAGTGGAACCCGTGGCCTTTCAACGACAGGCAGGGCTTGTTATTAAGGGGAAACTCGGCTCACTTGGTCTCGATGGTGTCTCCAGAGATGATGGAAAGAGATCAGGCTGAATTGATGTCATGGATTCAATCGCACGTCATGTGGATTGGTTGGTTTGATTTTGTGGTTTTCAGTCAAACATCTGGACTTTATGGTCTCAATCAGTTGGAATTGTTTGAAGAAATGTGGCCATGTGGTTATTGTCCATTTACACTGACCTCTTGATCAGCATGCAATGACTAGTTGTTGTCTTAGACCGGAGTCACCAGAGTGGTTCTTTCTGAGACTGTGTTCTGCCCAGGACAGCTTGTCTAAAAGGGTCAGTGAAAGTTAGCCTTAACAGGTCACTGCATTACATTGTAACTCTACATTACCCCGTGTGTGTGTGTGTGTGTGTGTGTGTGTGTGTGTGTGCGTGTGTGTGTGTGTCCATTGGGTAACACAACTTAATGCAACTAAAATCTAAAATGGTATTGATGGAATTTTATTTTGGTCAAAAACACATGTAAATTTGTTAAGTTCTAAATATGTCAGTCATGTAATAAATGTGGCCACTGCACATTAATCCCCATCCTGAAGTATTTCCTCCTTCTCTTTTAAAATGCCATCTCTGTCTTGGTGTAGATGGCTTACACTCAAGAGAAGTATGCAAGGCAAGTAAGATGACCCACTGGCTTTTAAGCACAGCATGCACCTCATCTGTGTACACGGTGTTGTAGTGTCTAGCTCAGCTGTAGGTGAAGCTGTAGTTGATTTACTTGTGTTGTAATTGGTTGTAGCGTTTGAACAGTTGGACTGCTAGTGTCTATTTATGGGTTTTAAATATTCCCTTTTCGCACATATTGTCTTGCATAGAGACACACACACACACACACACACACACACACAGTGGCCATATCTAATTGGTCTGTGCAGGCCAAAAACATCAGTTCACTTAAGCAGGACCTCATGCAGCCAGCACTTAAAAGCGCGCTGTGAAAGCAACACATAAAAAGGCCGTCCTAGCTCTTCTGCCTGAGCGCTTGAGTCATGGCACCTGCCAGAACATTTAACATGTGTCTGACTCCTGATGGCCATCACTGTTACACTTTCACCCCGACACTCACTCTCATCGCTCTCTCTCTCATCTCTCTCTCTCTCATCTCTCATCTCTCATCTTTCTCATCTCTCTCTCACCTCTCTCTCTTTCTCTCATCTCTCTTTCCCTTTCTCTTATCTCTCTCTCTCTCTCTCTCTCTCTCTCTCATCTCTCATCATTCTCATCTCTCTTTCACCTCTCTCTCTTTCTCTCATCTCTCTTTCTCTTTCTCTTATCTCTCTCTCTCTTTCTCTCTCTCTCTTTCTCTCTCTCTCTCATCTCTCATCATTCTCATCTCTCTCTCACCTCTCTCTCTTTCTCTCATCTCTCTTTCTCCTTTTCTTTCTCTTATCTCTCTCTCTCTCTGTCTCTCTCTCTCTCATCTCTCTCTTTCTCTTATCTCTCTTTCTCTTTCTCTTATGTGTCTTTCTCTTTTCTCTCTTTCTCTCTCTCTCTCTCATCTCCCATCTCTCTCTCTCTCTCATCTCCCATCTCTCTCTCTCTCTCTCTCTCTCTCTCTCTCTCTCTCTCTCTCCTCTCTCTCAGCTCTTATCCCTGCTCCCCACTCGTCAGGGGCTAATCGCTGCTCCGCTAAATATGCCTGCGAACAATTTTAGCCCCCTGATGGATTTTTAACAAAAGTGCCGTCGTGCGATAATGCGTGGCTCGGAGAGCGTAATCGTCACCCCGCCTTCCATCCAATTAGTGGCCGATCAATGCCACGGCGGGTTGAAGGACAGGCGTTCCTTATGTAAATGTTTCCGCACCGAACGAGCGAGGGAGCGAGCAAGGGAGCTTCTCGAGGGCTAAATTGCTGGCCGGTCCCTACTCGACACAGCGACGGTCGCGTTGATGGCCGCAATGTTCCGACACGGATGGCTCGTGCCTTAAATTGTGGCGACAGGGTCCTCCACTCATGGAAGGTCACCTTTGGGGAGTAATGCTGTTACCATTCGTGTTTTAGAATTTAAGACAATAATTTAAGCGTTTAGGCCTTCTGAAGTGTTCTTGGATTTCTTCTGTTTTTTGGTTCAGCACCTAATTAATTTCAGATGTGGGTGTCCTCTTTCTTTGATTTGAGACTGTTATAGAATAGACACTTTTCTCTAAAGCAACATACAGCACAGTAACATAAAGCAGCACATTACAACCAAAAACACTCAGCTAACTTCTGAAATACAGCGAAATCATTATGGCCTTGTATGAGGAAGTGTAATCAAAACTTAACATAAACTTAAATAGGTTAACATTGTGAAAAATCAGTTAGCACAATACATTTCAAAATAAATGGCTGGTAAATAACTAACCAAATATGAACCAAAAAGATGTGTTTTTAATGTCTTAAAAAATGACAAGGCTTTTAAGTGACCATTGACTGTATCCTATTGAGTGACGGCCCCCTTGCCTTCTCCAAGTAATGGTTAGTGCTGTGTGTGTGTGTGTGTGTGGGGGGGGGGGGTTATATTAAATTCTAGGACTGAGTTCATCCAGTCCACTGTCTGATCCAGATAACGTGAGCCTTTTGTGGAAGCATTCGCGCGGTAGTCCACGGTTGCCAAGGCCAGTGCATGGCGACAAACTGTTGCCAAGGTGGTGCCCGTGGCTTTGTTGATTTTATATGGGTGAGAGAGTGTGTCTGGCCAGTGAGTGTGCGTTTGTGTGCTTGTGTGTGTGCATCTGTGTTTGTGTGTGTGAGGCTTTGATGTGCTGTCTGACCTCTAGTCCTGACTCTACCCTTCTGCCCAAACACACACACACAACCACCAACCTCCCCTTTGCCAAACACACGCACACACTCTCTCTCTCACACACATACACACATAAACACATGCACATATATAAACACAAGCTCACACACACACACACACACACATATACACCCTCTATCGCTCACACACATACACACGTAAACACATGCACATACATACACACAAGCACAAACACACACACACTGACATACTCACCCATGCAATCCCTGTCAGTGTTTTTCTTGGCTGTCGGAGAGAAGGGCAGTGGTACACAGGGTGCATCCCAGTCCGCGAGGAGCGGAAGGGATAGGGTGTGTGTGTGTGTGTGTGTGTGTGTGTGTGTGTGTGTGTGTGTGTGTGTGTGTGTGTGTGTGTGTGGGGCAGAGGGGAGCGGACTGGAGCGAAGCTGTGTTTGGACAGATCCCTGCTGTTTGGATTAGACTAGAGGACAGCCAAGAGGAAAAACAACAGGGGGTTGTGGTGTGGGGGGTCAGTGTGTGTGTGTGTATTTGTGTGTGAGTGTGTGGGTGTGGGTGTGTGTGTGTGTGTGTGTGTGTGTGTTTGTGTGTGAGTGTGGCAGAGGGTCCTCACAAAGCCCACACGCCACTGCTGACAGAGTGGACAAGAGAGGAGGGTTGTCGGGGGCAGGAAGTGGCTGTGGCCGGTGATGGAGAGATGAAGAGATGGAGAGATGGAGGGGGGGAGGGATGGAGAGATGGAGGGATAGAGGGATGGTGACATGTTGTAGCGGAGATGGAGGGAAAGAGGGATGGAGGGAGGGAGGGATGGAGAGCTGGAGGGATGGAGGGATAGAGAGATGGAGGGATGGAGGCCTGCGCTGCGCGGGGGGGTGGGGCTGCTGCATTCATGGCCCATCAGACTGGCTCGGGCTTCCTGGGGGCAGTAACAGCATTGGGCCAGAGCTGGACTGGGGGGCTTGCAGGTTGTTGACCTTGGCTGAAGAAGTAGATGGGTTTGTTGGACGAAGCCTTTGAGTGCAGCACACAAACACACACGCTCACCCTCTCTCTCACACTCTCCTTCTCTCTCTCTCTCTCTCTCTCTCTCTCTCCAAGACACACACCTTCTCTCTCTCTGTCCCCTTCTATCTCTCTCTGTCTCCAAGGCACGCTCTCTCTCTTACTCTAGGACTCTCTCTTTCTCTCTCTGACACTCTCTCTCTCTCTCTCTCTCACACACACACACACGAACACACAAACACACACATACACACACACCCACCCACACAAAATTGCAGCTTTCCCTGGATTCCTCCTTTCTTGACGCCCTATCAGCACTCTTTCACTGGCATCTGGGGTCCTTCTCTATCTCAGCGTCCCAGAGAAGAGAGACAGAGCAGAGAGAGAGAGAGAAAGAGAGAGAGAGAGAAAGAGAGAGAAGAAGAGCTGGCAGGGACCCAACTCTCTGTCTTGTCTCAGTGCCACTTCTCTGGCCTGTCCTTGCCCCTCTACAATCCCTCTTCTGTGTCCTGGGGGAGCCCAGCGGAGAGGGGAGGAGGGACCCGGATGCAGGCCATTGTGTACACAAAGAGGGGTCCTGTCAGGCCAGCAACGTGCTGGGGCCCTTTCAGCCACTTTGACAGTCTCTCACACACATACACGCAGGCAACACTCATGCACGCACACACAGACACACACACACACACACAGAGGCAACACTCATGCACACACACACACAGACAACACTTACACACTCATACACACACATACACATAGAAAACGTATGCACATACGCGCACACACACACACACACACACACGCACACAGACAACACCCACACACACACACACACACAATCAAATCACATAGAAAACACTCATACACACACCCATACACACACACACACAGACAGCACCCATACACACACACACACACTCTAACAGCCCCCCCCCCCCCCCCCCCCCCCCCCCAGCCCCCTTCTAGACTCAAGAAGCTTCTCATTCCCTCGTGCTCTCTTTTTTTCCTCCATTTAAAAAGGCCTTTAACGAGGCGGAGATTTACGGGTGTAGAGGGAGAAGCTTGGCCTGTGCACTGGGACGCCATTGTGGTGGGCATTCCTCTGGCCTGACTCGAGAGCCTCGCCATGGCACTCCTCCTCCATTCACACACCCCCGCCACCGCCCCTGCCCGACCACTAACACCACCCCCCTCGAGAGCCTCGCCATGGCACTCCTCCTCCATCTACACACCCCCCACCCCCGCCCCTGCCCGACCACTACCAACCACCACCATCATCACTACCACCACCACCCCCCCCCCCCACCACTACCCCAAATGACGCCATTGTGACGGGCATTCCTCTGGCCTGACTCAGGAGCCTCGCCATGGCACTCCTCTTCCATTCACACGCCCCTGCCACCGCCCGACCACTAACACCCCCCCTGCCCGACCACTACCAACCACCGCCCACCCACCACCATCATTGCTGCCACACCGCAGACACCACCCGCCCCCCCACCACTACCCCCATTGACGCCATTGTGACGGGCATTCCTCTGGCCTGACTCGAGAGCCTTGCCATGGCACTCCTCCACTTGCCATGGCACTCCTCCATCCACACCCCCCACCCCCGCCATGGCACTCCTCCTCCATCCACACCCCCCACCCCCCGCCATGGCACTCCTCCTCCATCTACACACCACCACCACTGCCTGACCACTAACACACCCCTGCCTGACCACTACCAACGCCCCCCCCCCCCCCCCCCCACACACACCACCATCATTGCTGCCACACCATAGCCACCACCCGCTAAAGTGCCATGAGACACTCCCGCATGAGAAAATGTGGCATGAGACACTCCCGCCCCGCCACCACTACCACCCCCCGCCCAACCACTACCATACCCTTCCCACACATGCACCCACTACCATCCCCCCCCCCCCCCCGCCCCCCCAACACACACACACACCCACCACCATCATTGCTGCCACACCACCACAGCCACCACCCACTACAGTGGCGTGGGACACTCTGGAGTGGAGAGCTGGCGGGTGATGTAAACGGAGCTCTAATTAGCCAGGCGACTGTGCCCTCTCCAGACATCCCCGTGAGAAGGCCTCTGTGCCCATCTCATCTCCAGACATCCCTGTGAGAAGTTCGCTGTGCCCATCTCATCTCTAGACATCCCCGTGAGAAGGCCTCTGTGCCCATCTCATCTCCAGACATTCCTGTGAGAAGGCTTCTGTGCCCATCTCATCTCCACACATCCCTGTGAGAAGGCCTCTGTGCCCATCTCATCTCCAGACATCCCCGTGAGAAGGCCTCTGTGCCCTCTCCAGACATCCCTGTGAGAAGGCCTCTGTGCCCATCTCATCTCCAGACATTCCTGTGAGAAGGCCTCTGTGCCCATCTCATCTCCAGACATCCCTGTGAGAAGGCTTCTGTGCCCATCTCATCTCCAGACATCCCTGTGAGAAGGCCTCTTTGCCCATCTCATCTCCAGACATCCCTGTGAGAAGGCCTCTTTGCCCATCTCATCTCCAGACATCCCCGTGAGAAGGCCTCTGTGCCCTCTCCAGACATTCCTGTGAGAAGGCCTCTGTGCCCATCTCATCTCCAGACATTCCTGCGAGAAGGCCTCTGTGCCCATCTCATCTCCAGACATCCCCGTGAGGCCTCTGTGCCCATCTCATCTCCAGACATCCCCGTGAGGCCTCTGTGCCCATCTCATCTCCAGACATCCCTGTGAGAAGGCCTCTTTGCCCATCTCATCTCCAGACATTCCTGCGAGAAGGCTTCTGTGCCCATCTCATCTCCAGACATTCCTGCGAGAAGGCCTCTGTGCCCATCTCATCTCCAGACATCCCCGTGAGGCCTCTGTGCCCATCTCATCTCCAGACATTCCTGTGAGAAGGCTTCTGTGCCACATTTCTCACAAGGATCCACTTGTGTTCTGTTATGGCAGGGTCAGACTATGCCATATTTTTGTCTTTCACAGTTGTTGTTTACGGTTCACTAGGTCACACTATAAGATCGTAGAACCACCACCCGGGCAAGATGCTGGAAATATGACGGTAACAACACATTCGGGGCAAAATCGGGCAGATATCGAGTAATCTGACCAAGCCCCAGGAACATTTGATCTGTGTGTGTGTTTGTGTGTGTGTGTGTCTGTGTGGGTGTCTGTGTGTGTGTGTCTGTGTGGGTGCCCGCACTTGCGTGTGTTTGTCTGTGTGTCTATGTGTGTGTGTGTGTGTGTATGTGTGCATGCTGGGGGGATGACTGTTGCTTCCTGGACATGGCCGGCTGCCTCTCTCTGACTGAGGGACGGGGGGCATAAACAGAGGTCATTAATAATGGCCTTTAACTTGTGCTGCCTTTAAAAGCCTCAGTGGGTGGGGGCGGGGGGTGATGGGGGATGGGGGGGGGTCAGTGGGGGTTATGGTAGCTGAGTGAGGGCTCCCATCACTGCCCTCAGTGAGCTCATTTACATTGGCCAGATGGATGCTCCCTCCCGAGCCTGGAAAAGCATTTGTGTGTCCGTCCATCTGTACGCTGTTAGCCCTCCCTGGGATATGAACCCATGCCCTCTGAGATAGAGCACAAATAATAAAGAAACAAAAAAATGATTTAACTCCAAATCTTCAGATTTCAGATTTCAGGCCAAAAATATCATATACTATATATTGTGCATGTTTTGGTAGCATGAATGTATTCACGACTCAAATCAAGATGAGTGGCAGACTCTTCTGCAGTTTTTAATAGGCCAAATTCAAACATGTCTTCTTGGAACTATGAATGTATTCATGACTCTCAAATCAACACGGGTGTCAGATTGTGACTAGATTAGAGATGGGTAGTAGCCTGGCTGTCGTGCCATAGTGTCAGATTGTGACTAGATTAGATTAGAAATGGCTAGCCCAACTGCCATACAGCCTGTATGTTGTGGCATTGCAACACAAAGTTGAGTTTCTGGTAGTGGTGGGCATAGATTAATTTTTTTAATCTAGATTAATCTAGATTAATCATAAAATTAATCTAGATTAATCTAGATTAAAATGGCTCATTTGAATTCTGCCGAAGGCATTCAGAATATGTGTGCTACCTAAATAATGACTAGAAGTAAGTCTTTGAGAACGGGTTTCTTAAGCCAGGTGGCACAGTAGACCAGGGGCTCATCTCCTGTTTCCAAAATGCATCACTAACTGCTTGAAAAAGCTGTTCTACTTTGATACTTGGTGATGAAAATAAATCATGTTCAATAAAATGTACTTGTGTTTACTAACTGTTTATTTAGTTAAACATGAACTGAATGAAACATGAAACATGGATTTTGAACTGTAAGCCTAAATAAGAAGTTGTGATTAACTGTTTACAGTCAGTAGCTTTGTGTCAATCAGTCCAAGCTCTATTTCTCCTTCTTCCACCAGTCACTTAGGCAGACCAGCTTGTTCACATTTTCTGGTGGCAAAGTAGATCTCCTTTTCTGCACAATATGGCCTGCTAAAGAAAAAAGTCTCTCGCATGGGACAGTTGTGGCAGGAGTCCCCTTCAGTGCAATTCGGCTAAGTATACATCCGCACTAAAATATAGAGGTAGGGTATACAGTACATCCGCGCTAAAATATCAAGGTAAAAGCAGAAAGTGTTGAGGAAGGGAGCAGTTTGCTTCCGTGTTCTATTTTCGCAAGGGGGAGGGGGGAATCCCCCTTTATGCAGTGCAGAGCAGATTCTAGGTTCATTTCACTGAAATGAATGGGACACATGTGGAGTTTAACTAATAAATTGGTCATTACGTTTTTCTGGAGTTGTTAAGGGTTTTTTGGAATCATGTGTCACAATCTGCAACTATTTGTAATAATTTCAAGCCTAATAGTGTAAGTTGTTACTGTTTGGATTTTGAGAAAATTAGCTTTATTTCAGGTCAGGCAGCAACCACTTACTAGGTGGTTGTTAGCGCGCTAACGCTAGCGAACTACGCTAACGTAATGTTTTGAATTGAAAGCTGTCACTAACACCCACCTAGATACTGTTACTGGTTATAGTGTAAGCAGACAAAGTAATATAAAGTTATAGGGCTACAGCAATGTATTAAATTCAAGGTAAGTCCAGTCGCTGTTAGCGTTTAGCACATGATGTTGTTATAGTTACTACTATTCACTTGAATGAGCTAGAGCTAGTTCGTTAGCTTGCTAGCTCGCTTTACAGACACACTAAATTATTTTCTAAGAGTTCGAAATAGGAATTTGTTGGCATTTTGGTCCCATAGTAACGTATTATGTTGGCTTATCTTTGTAGAATCTAAGATCTTTGGTGAAAGTCATCATAGTTTGTGTAGTATAGACCCAGCTCCCAACCCAACTTTGAGAATAGATTAACGGCGATATTTTTTTTATCGCGCGATAAGAGTCTCGCGTTAACGCAGCACGTTAACGCCGATAACGGCCCGCCTCTAGTTTCTGGATAACTTCTTCCCTCTCTGCCCTGACTTTTTGTGTGTGTGTGTGCGTGTGTGTGTGTATGCGTGTGTGCGCTCGTGTGTGTGTACGTGTGTGTGTGTACGTGTGTGTGTGTGCGTGTATGTGTGTGTGTGTGTGTGTGTGTGTCTGTGTGTGTGTGTGTGTGTGTGTGTGCGTGTGTGTGTCTGTGTGTGTCTGTGTGTATGCGCTCGTGTGTGTGTGTCCGTGTATGTGTGTGTGTGTGTGTCTGTGTGTGTGTGTGTGTGTGCGTGTGCGTGTATGTGTGTCTGTGTGTGTGCGTGTGTGTGTGTGTGTGTGCGTCTGTGTGCACAGGGCAGTCTGGGCACGCACACCCAAGCCCCAGTGTCAGCCTGTCATTGGATGTGATGTGGACACGAATGCCTCTTTCTCTCTCTGTCTCTCTCTCTGAGCTCCCAGCTCACCCCCCCCCTCCAGCTTGTCTTATCAGCTCGCTCCAACCAGCACCAACAACATCCTTCACTCACCTTATCAACCCCCATCCCATCCAAACCCCCACTCGCCTCCTTCCTACACACCCCCACCCCGCCTCCTGTCTCTCTGTCTGCCATGCCTGACCAGTCACCTGGAGCCGACCGAGCGGCTGGTTGGTTGGACGGCGTTTTTGTGGGGAAGGTCGGGGTGTGGGGTGTGGTGTGGGGTCGGCGGTGGGATTTGGTGGAAAGTGGAGCGAGCTGTTATGGTAGTGTATGTGGTGAACGAGTTAAGGGATGCCATCAATTTCCTGGCTCCCATACCCTCTCCGCAGTCTACCAGTCTCGAGGGCCTGCAGGCCACATCTGCCCCCTCTAACTCTCTCTCTCTAGCTCTCTCTCTCGCGCCCTCCCTCCCTGACGCGCTCACCCCCAACACTCAGAGGACGTGCGCCGGCTCCGGCCTTCTCATCTCGCCTCATCTGGAGGCGGCCGGCAGCTCAAGGAAAGGGAGTCCGGCGGGAGGACAAAAGCCCTTGGACGGGTGGCGGCTGAAACGGGAACCTGTCAGGGTGTTCATTAGGATAATGAGTGAGCGAGGGCCGATGGCAGAGGTGGCCCAGGGGGCCGGCGCTATGGCATTGGGTTACCCACATGACACTGCTCCGGGGCTTTGAGGAAACTCTTCGCTGTCTTGTAATGAACGCAGCGGCTCTCTACGGAAACAAGTCAGATGGCCAGAGTCAGATGGCCCCATAGATAGGACTAAGTGGGTCGGTTGTTTACTTAGTCATCAATATGTTATACATCAGATACTATCCACAAATTCACAAACATATCAGTGTTTATTTTTTAATAATAATACATTGATTTGTTGGTTTTCATTAGTATTAGCATGTTCATGGACTTTACTTCAAATATTAGGGTACAGTGTAACAATAATTAGATAATATTGGAATATTATTGAATGCTATATAATATAACAGAAATCATATTTGTGGTATAGTTAGGGCTGTAGACTTGTAGAATACAGGGTTCCCTGTGATTCCCTGTGCTCTTTGTTCAGGCACCAGAGGGCTCCATTATGGAAGAGCCAGGCAGCGGTGAGGCCGTGCTCCCCGTGTTTAGCAGCCATTAGCTGGGCCACGCCGCTGCCACTGCCGCTCATGGGTGGCGGCCATGTCGAGTCTGGGGTGCCGGCTGGCGAGTCCAATGAGCCGTTTAAAGAGGGTCACCGGCACCCTGTGCTCTGGGGGGAATGCTAACAGGGGGGGGGGGTGTGGACAGCATGTACTGCGTGTGAGGGGAAACGCATTAAATGGCCCATTGATTGCATGTGCAGGGGCAGCACACAAGCCAAACACAACCAAAGGAGGCAGGAGGTGTGTGTGTGAGTGTGTGTGTGTGGGGTGGGTTGCAGGGTCATGTGTGTGTCTTTCTGCACACACAGGAAGACATATAGAAAAATACACATGGAAAGACAAATGAAAGTGACACACTTAAACAGAGGTACACAAACAAACACACATCACACATACAAACACTCAGATAGATATACTGGACATGCATATACACATACACACATACACATGCACAAATACACATACACACATACACATGCACATACACACATACATATACACATACAAACAGTAACTCATATTAAGCCAATCACACAAACACTTACACATAAGTATCCTTATGCATACAGACACACACCACTTTATGCATGCAGGAGACATGAAGACCAAAACTCTGTCTCTCTCACACACACACACACACACACACACACACACACACACACACACACACACACACACACACACACACACACATATATACTCATGTAATTGACTCACTGACCTTTAAGCAGATTTATAGATACACATTCACATACATTCTGTCTTACATGCTACACACAGTGCATGCACGGACACACACACACACTGCCTTTCATGATACCCATACACTTGCATGCAATCACGCTCTACGTGTTGGCAGACCATCACACACAGTAACTCACACACACACACACACACACACACACACACACACACACACACACACACCGCACACACACTCAGACCATCACATGCAGTAACTCAGCAGTGGAAGGCTTTACCCACACACACATACAGTAGGCCACACACACATACACATACAGTGGGCGACATACACACACACACACACTCAGTGGGCCACAGACACACATACAGTGGGCCACCCAGGCTACTGCTGCAGTCTATTGACAAATACTTTCCATTAAGGAAAGGTTAATCTCATTTAACGGCCAGCAATGGAAAGGTCCTCTCCAAGCTTCCAACCATGACGAATGAGAGGGAGGAACATGAGATGCCCATATGGAAAGGCTTGATGTGTGTGTCTGTGTGTGTGTGTGTGTGTGTGTGTGTGTGTGTGTGTGTGTATGGCCTGGGGGTTAATGTGGTTGTGTTTTGTGTGTGTGTGTGTCTGTCTTTATAAATGTTGTGCTTATGCTTGTATGTCAACAATATCAGCAGCCACAACATGGTTTGCCAAGCCACAAATCATAATCCGAAAGAGTTTGCCTCCCTTATTTTCGCATTGGAAGAAACAATGATTGTGTGTGTGCTTATGTATGTGTGTGCATGACGTGTGTGTGTGTGTGTGTGTGTGTGTGTGTGTGTGTGTGTGTGTGTGTGTGTGTGTGTGTGAGAGAAATAGTATGTCTGAAAGAGCATGAGACAGAGAGAGAGAGAGAAGAGAGAGGGAGAGAGAAAGACGAATGAGAATACGAAATAGACAGCCAGAGAGAGAGAGAGAGAGAGAGAGAGAAAGAAAGAAAGAAAGAAAGAAAGAAAGAAAGAAAGAAAGAAAGAAAAGAGGTCAGGAAAGTCGGGCTCCTGCTGTGAGGGGATCAGTGGAGCGTGGATGTGGCGGGACAGTATTGAATGGCCGGAGGCGTGATAAGTTTTCATATTTGGGTGACAGCGGCGCGTGCCGGTGGGCATTAATCACGCGCTGTCACCTGCCAGGCCGCTGGATGGACGCTAAATCAATGCCGTGACATTGAGCTCCATATTTCTGCTGCACCCGCCCAGCTCCACCCACACAGCACAGCTCCACCCCACCCCAGCACACCACAGCACACCACAGCCCAGCACAGCCCAGCACAGCACACCACAGCCCAGCACAGCTCCACCATCCCAGCACAGCCCAGCACAGCTCCACCAGCCCAGCCCAGCCCAGGCAGCACAACACAGCCAAGCACAGCACAGCCCAGCACAGCACAGCCCAGCACAGCACAGCACAGCACAGCACAGCACAGCACAGCCCAGCACAGCACAGCACAGCACAGCACAGCACAGCACAGCCAAGCACAGCACAGCACAGCACAGCACAGCACAGCACAGCACAGCACAGCACAGCACAGCACAGCCAAGCACAGCACAGCACAGCACAGCACAGCACAGCACAGCACAGCACAGCACAGCACAGCACAGCACAGCACAGCACAGCCAAGCACAGCACAGCACAGCACAGCACAGCCCAGCACAGCCCAGCACAGCCCAGCACAGCACAGCACAGCACAGCACAGCACAGCACAGCTCCACCTGGCGTCAGCTGTTTATGCTTCCACTTCGGCCCCTCTATCTCTCTCTCTCTCTGTCTTTGTCTCTCTCTCTATCTCTCTCTCTCACACTCACTGTCTTTCTCTGTCCCAATCTGTCTCTCTCTCACTCTCTCTCTCACTCTTGATCTCTCTCTCTGTCACTCTCTCTCTGTCTCTCACTTTATCTGTCTTACTCTCTCACTCTTTCTCTTTCTCTGTCTCTCTCTCACACTCGCGCTGTCTCTCTCTCTCCTCCTCACTCTCTCTCTCTCTCTTTCTCTCTCTCTGTCTTTCACCTTTCTTCCGTGTTTACCTACACATCCTTCCCCATCCTATTTTTGCACAGCTATTTCTGAAGCATGCTAATGTCCTCTGCTTTCACGGAGGGGGGATTCATAATTACACTGAGAAATGTCAGGGAGGCCGAGGCACGCTGTCGTTTAGGGTTAGCGCTTTTGCGGGGCGTTCCCATGTGCCTCGACTGCGGCGAGTCGCACAGTCCTGAAAGGACATGGCTGTGACTGCTCTGCGGACCAGAGGACTCGCCGGTGAAATGGGTAGCTAGCTGCTAGGCCTCGCTCATGCTATACACTGGGATAAAAACGTCTCTGCTCGGCGAATGCGTCATTAAATATGGATGCTAAAAGTTTTGGATGTCCATGGGCCCTTCTGTCCTTCTTCCCACCTTGGCCTCCCTCCATTCTTATCCTCCATCTATTGCTCTCTCTGTCTCTCTCTCTCTCGCGCGCTCTCTCTCCACCTTTCATTGTCTCCTCCTCCTCCTCCTCCTCCTCCTCCTATGGTTCTGTCGTTTCTCGGACTCTTTCTCTCTCTCTCTCTGTCTCTTTCTCTCTCTCTCTCTCTGTCTCTCACTCTCTCTACCTTTCCTCGTCTCCTCCTCCTTCTCCTCCTCCTCCTCCTCCTCCCTATTTCCCACTGGGATAGCAGCTGATCCTGTCAAATGACATTCTTGATGGCATTTGTATGTCTCACTCCCCGGAGAAGGTCACCTCCAGCTCCAGCCCCAGCCCCAGCTCCAGCTCTGGTGGCAGTGCTTACGGGTGCAAATGCCTGCTCCATTTACCCTCCGCGGTCCCTCCACCGCCAGGCCACTGCCACTGCCTCCACTTCCGTGTGCATGATGTGTGTGTGAGAGAGAGAGATAGTGTGTGTGAAAGAGCACGACACAGAGACAGAGAGAGAAGAGAGAGAGAGAGAAAGAGAAAGCAGTGCTTACGGGTGCAAATGCCTGCTCCATTTACCCTCCGCGGTCCCTCCACCGCCAGGCCACTGCCACTGCCTCCACTTCCGTGTGCATGATGTGTGTGTGAGAGAGAGAGATAGTATGTGTGAAAGAGCACGACACAGAGACAGAGAGAGAAGAGAGAGAGAGAGAAAGAGAAAGCAGTGCTTACGGGTGCAAATGCCTGCTCCATTTACCCTCCGCGGTCCCTCCACCGCCAGGCCACTGCCACTGCCTCCACTTCCATGTGCATGATGTGTGTGTGAGAGAGAGAGATAGTGTGTGTGAAAGAGCACGACACAGAGACAGAGAGAGAAGAGAGAGAGAGAGAAAGAGAAAGCAGTGCTTACGGGTGCAAATGCCTGCTCCATTTACCCTCCGCGGTCCCTCCACCGCCAGGCCACTGCCACTGCCTCCACTTCCATGTGCATGATGTGTGTGTGAGAGAGAGAGATAGTGTGTGTGAAAGAGCACGACACAGAGACAGAGAGAGAAGAGAGAGAGAGAGAAAGAGAAAGCAGTGCTTACGGGTGCAAATGCCTGCTCCATTTACCCTCCGCGGTCCCTCCACCGCCAGGCCACTGCCACTGCCTCCACTTCCGTGTGCATGATGTGTGTGTGAGAGAGAGAGATAGTATGTGTGAAAGAGCACGACACAGAGACAGAGAGAGAAGAGAGAGAGAGAGAAAGAGAAAGCAGTGCTTACGGGTGCAAATGCCTGCTCCATTTACCCTCCGCGGTCCCTCCACCGCCAGGCCACTGCCACTGCCTCCACTTCCATGTGCATGATGTGTGTGTGAGAGAGAGAGATAGTATGTGTGAAAGAGCACGACACAGAGACAGAGAGAGAAGAGAGAGAGAGAGAAAGAGAAAGCAGTGCTTACGGGTGCAAATGCCTGCTCCATTTACCCTCCGCGGTCCCTCCACCGCCAGGCCACTGCCACTGCCTCCACTTCCGTGTGCATGATGTGTGTGTGAGAGAGAGAGATAGTATGTGTGAAAGAGCACGACACAGAGACAGAGAGAGAAGAGAGAGAGAGAGAAAGAGAAAGCAGTGCTTACGGGTGCAAATGCCTGCTCCATTTACCCTCCGCGGTCCCTCCACCGCCAGGCCACTGCCACTGCCTCCACTTCCGTGTGCATGATGTGTGTGTGAGAGAGAGAGATAGTATGTGTGAAAGAGCACGACACAGAGACAGAGAGAGAAGAGAGAGAGAGAGAAAGAGAAAGCAGTGCTTACGGGTGCAAATGCCTGCTCCATTTACCCTCCGCGGTCCCTCCACCGCCAGGCCACTGCCACTGCCTCCACTTCCGTGTGCATGATGTGTGTGTGAGAGAGAGAGATAGTATGTGTGAAAGAGCACGACACAGAGACAGAGAGAGAAGAGAGAGAGAGAGAAAGAGAAAGCAGTGCTTACGGGTGCAAATGCCTGCTTCATTTACCCTCCGCGGTCCCTCCACCGCCAGGCCACTGCCACTGCCTCCACTTCCATGTGCATGATGTGTGTGTGTGTGTGTGTGTGTGTGAAAGAGAGAGATAGTATGTGTGAAGGAGCATGAGACAGAGAGAGAAGAGAGAGAGAGAGAAAGAGAAAGCAGTGCTTACGGGTGCAAATGCCTGCTCCATTTACCCTCCGCGGTCCCTCCACCGCCAGGCCACTGCCACTGCCTCCACTTCCGCCACTGCCTCCACTTCCGTGTGCATGATGTGTGTGTGTGAGAGAGAGATAGTATGTGTGAAAGAGCACGACACAGAGACAGAGAGAGAAGAGAGAGAGAGAGAAAGAGAAAGCAGTGCTTACGGGTGCAAATGCCTGCTTCATTTACCCTCCATGGCCCCTGCACCACCAGGCCTGCTGGCTGCCTCTGCCTCCACTTCCGCAAGGGCTGCGTGCTGAGATGGCTGCCATCTTTTTACATAATACAGAGTTTTTTGGAAGAGAACAGTTAATGTTTTGTTAATGTCTTCTCTCTTTGTTTCTCCTCTCTCTCTCTCGCTCTCTCAGTTGAATTCAGTAGTGCTTTATTGGCATGGCAAAATGTTATGCTGCGTTGCCAAAGCTTTCACGTCAACAGTACAAGTGGGAAGCAATAACATACTCATACACATACATATAACTGTATATAAATACAGTATACATCTCTCTGTCTGTCTTACTCTCTCTCTCTCTCTCTCTCTCTCTCTCTCTCTCTCTCTCTCTCTCTCTCTCTCTCTCTCTCTAACATCACTATGTATAATTCAAGTTAACTTTATTGGCACAACAAATAGTGCATTGCATTGCCAAAGCATAACATCCAAACAATACAGTATGATGAACATACATGTATCTATGACAGTTATACATACAAACAAAATGTTTTGTGTGTGTGTGTGTGTATGGAGTATGTGTGTGTGAATGATGATGTATTAGTGTGTGGGTGTGGTGTGTTCTGAAATGGTGTGGATTGGTGTACTTGTGTGTTTGTGTTGGTGGTGCCTATCCACTGTCCCTTACTGTATGGCATTCAGTGACATATTTGGCAGCAAGAGATGCTGTCTGTCCATTTTGTCCAAGTAAGACAGACAGTAATTCCTGTTCACACAGGTTTTTGGACCCTGGAGTAGGTGTGTGAATTTATCAAAATTCTCTCTTTCTCTCTCCTGCTTACTCTCTCTCTCTCTCTCTCTCTCTCTCTCTCTCTCTCTCCTCTCTCTCTCTCTCACTCTCTCTGTCTCTCTCTCTCTCTCTCTCTCTCTCTCTCTCTCTCTCTCTCTCTCTCTCTCTCTGTCATTGTTTGGTACCAGAGATTGTGTTTGTTGTGCACCTTTTCTTTAATGTGTCTTTGTACCCTCTTGTAAGTCACTGCCTGACTGACTACCATGCCAATCACACTGGAACAACGCCATTACAAAGCTAGATGGACTGCGTGGTGGGCCTGGAATTACAGAGAAATTATTTACCAAGGTAGACAAAGGTCATTCAAGTGATTGCTGTGGATCCATGCTACCATAATGGAAGTTTTTGTACTCTGCTTGTCTAAGTGCTTTTACTGTGAGTGCAGAGAGAAGTGTGTGTTGTGTTTTTGAGTGCACGTGCATGTTTGGGTCTGTGTGTAAGACCGAGGGGTGTTTTTTGGGTGCGTATGTGTCTATTTAAGAGCGTCCTCATTTTGTCTCAAGGAGATAGATTATATAGTACTAATTTAAAGTGCAAAATTTGTAAACAACGAATAAAATGTACATACAGTATTTCTGTAACCTTTAAGACAGTGCTATAAACTGATGTGGTGCGATACAAAACAGCTGAGATTTGCTGAATTGCAGCGTAGCTACGTATAAAAACAGTTGCATTAAGAATGTATACACACAAAATTGCAGTTGGGATGCAGTTTTAGGGAATCCTGTAAGTGTAGTATGTAAGTATATACTATACGTATGCATCACATATAGTCACACAGGTTATAAGCAGTCACTGTGAGTGTCTGTGTGCACATTTCATATGGCTCTGAGGTAGAAGCTATTCTTCATGAACCTGAAGTCTCTACTAGTTTACAGCAGACCAAACACCTAATGTCCCAGGCAGGATGGGTTTGCCAGTAGAGGGGCCTAACATCACTATGTATATAATAATAATAATAATAATAATAATAATAATAATAATAATAATAATAATAATAATCTTTACTTGTATAGCACAATTCATACAAGATGCAGCTCAAAGTGCTTCACAGTTTGACAAGAAAAACACAAGACAACATTTTCTTGCAGTCCAGTGGCGCCGGAGCAGAAGAACACAATAACGAAATGACGCATGGTAATGCCGCAGTGACGCAAACATTATTAAACTTAGCATTGTTGATAGTGTATCAATCCAATTTGGTATTTGTCTTCTGCACTCAACTTATAACTTTTAATTACTGAACACACTAGTGTTCCAGTCTCCCCCCCTTGAGAGACACCCCCCTATTACACATTTGTAGTTACCAGCATGGCAATGACCAAGTTGTAATGTGTTACTAAAGACTGTCTGTAAAGCCGTAGTAATGTTGTAATGTTGAAGTTGTATTTTCTTCATTCAGTCGTTCCACTGGCAGTGTCACTCTCGGTGACCACTAAGAGGCTACTTTCTTGCTGGTCTAGAGATCAAACCCTGCAACCCTGTGGTCAAAAACTGATCCTCTTACGTTTTGGCCAGTGTCCCTCTCCTAGAAGAGGAAAGGGAACCTGAAGGGCTCTGAAGGGGCTTTCCTGTCTGCCAGTGTGGGCTGGCACCCCCACGCAGAGATAAAGAAAGCCAGAGTACCTGCCACAGAGCAGCCCCAGAGCACCTGCCACAGAGCAGCCCCAGAGTACCTGCCATAGAGCAGCAGAAGAGAGGCCCCAGAGCACCTGCCAAAGAGCAGCCCCAGGGCACCTGCCACAGAGCAGCAGAAGGAAGGGCCCCAGAGTACATGCCACAGAGCAGCAGAAGAAGGGCCCCACGGGCTTCTTCAGCAGGTGGTTCCTCTAGAGCAATTTTGTTTTAGACTGAGGTTCCCCCCTTATAAAAACCTCAAGGACCACCCCTCCCCCATCCGAGGCCCAACACAGCTACATAAATGCATTTGCAGTATCACAGCCCTGACTGAGGGAATGGCATGAAGATAATGTCCATGCCATTTCAACACACTGTACATATCATAGGTAGCTTAGGAAACATGACAAAAAGTAATACTTTAACACAACTGCTTGCAGACCACTTAGGATTTCTTGCAGACCACCAGTGGTCCACGAACCACACTTTGACACTTTAACACACTTTGGCTCTAGAGGGCTCTGGGGAAGGGACGCTGGCGGCTTTTGTGCCCTCTTGACTGCTGTCGTGGGTTGTCGCTGGAGATGTTTGGTGAGGCACATACCTGGGATGACTGTGAAAAAACAAGGGTTCCCTTCCCTCTCTTTCAGTTCCCTTTGATGAATAATAGATTTCAGGCTGCACATCTTTGTGGCATGAGTTTTGCTTTTGTGGAGTACACAAAAAACACGACCCAAGAATACCTCCCCCCCCGAACACACACCTCTCCCCTGGTAAATCTTCTAATAGAAGAGCCCCCATGGCTTTGGGTTTAATAGAAGGAGAAGAAGAAGGCTTAAAAGGCTTACTAACTCTGAGTTAATTTAAGCTGCGTTGGTCACTAAACCACCTCTTTGGAATACCCCCCCTGGTGTGGTCTGCAGTCTGCTGTGTTATGTGTTATTGGCCTTAAGGAGAGTTGTAGATTGCTGTGTTGTGCAGGGCTTCTGGCCTACAGTAAATGCATTTTCCTGGATTTGGTTGTTGCAGCACAGGCATTACATCACATTTCCATTACAATGCCCATTCACAGCAAAATGACCAGTGCAGTTCATTTTAACATTTTTTTATATTTATATATTTATATAGCTCCACACTCTACAGAGTGAAATAAACCTGGACACTGGGACACCAGTTCAATCCGAAAATGTTTTAAATTACACTTGCAAATAAAGTCAACTCCCAACTGTTTAACCCAGAATCAAATTAACATTTTTTTCCCAGGTCCCCAAATGGTATTGTTTAATATTTGGGAGACTCTTCTTGTAAATAGAGCTCAAATCACTCTTATGTGTGTGGTATTGGTGATATGGCTGGATTTGATGTAGGTGCTTTGCTTTTTGTGTGTGGCACTGAGGAGCTTACTAGAAGCGGTGTATTTTGGTGCATTTGACTTTTGTGCATTTGATTGTGCATTGTGTGTGTGTGTGTTGTGCGCGCATGTGTGTGCGTGTGTGTATGTGTGTGTTGTGTGTTTTTATATATATATGTGTGTGTGCGCATGCATGTCTGTGTGTGTGTGTGTGTTTGTGTGTATATATATATATATATGTATGTGCATGTGTGTGTGTGTGTGTGTGTGGTGTGTGTGTGTCTGGTGTGTGTGTGCTGCTCTAAGTGTGAGGCAGAGAGACTCGTGCAGGCTCTTGTCCACCTGGGCCCCAACGGCGTAGTGCTGCTGTCACCTCCTCTGTCACCTCCGTCTGGCCCATGCTGTCACCTCCTGTTCGGGGGCATTAGGGATGTGCCAAAGAGCCTGGTGGCAGCCGCTCATACACTCTCCATCCACTACGCTCCACATAGCAATGGGAAGAGAGAGAGAGAGAGAGAGGAGAGAGAGAGAGAGAGAGAGAGAGAGAGAGAGAGGAGAGAGAGAGGAGAGAGAGAGACAGAGAGAGAGAAGAGAGAGGAGAGAGAGAGAGAGAGAGAGAGGAGAGAGAGAGAGAGAGAGAGAGAGAGACAGAGAGAGAGAGACAGAGAGAGAGAGAGAGAGAGAGAGAGAGAGAGCGAGAGTGTGTGTATGAGAGAGAGAGAGAAAGAGAGCGAGAGTGTGTGTTATAAGAGAGAGAGGAAGAGGGGACAGAGAGAGAGACAGAGTGTATAAGGGAGAGAGGAAGAGAGAGAATAAGAGAGAGGGTCGAATAAATAATCGGAAAGGAAGTGGAGTGTCTCTTAGAGATTGCTATGCTTTGTCAAAACTAACAGGAAATGCTCCTAATGTGCCCAGGTTGTGTATTAGCCGTGGACAAAACAGCGCTGCGGAGGGAACATCAAATGGAGCTAGTTGGCTGTCCTGGTGCTTGGGATGACAACATGCAATTGCTCAAGTGCACTCGACTCCATTTCCGCGCCATGATCTCATTGGGGTTTGTTTAACCGCGCCTTGTTTCCATCTCGTTAGCGGAGAGTGGATTGCGAGGGAGCGCCTGCGTGCTCGCTCGGGAGTATCAAGCGGCTAAATGAACACAAGCGCACGTTGATTGACATCCGCTGTGCGAGGGCTTGTGTAAACAGAAGCACAGGAGAGTGGGAAACACACTCAGTGTTTTCCACCCCCACTACACACCCCCTGCACCCCACTGCACCCCCCCACACCCTCCCCCATTACTTACATGGCTGCGTGATTCAGCCACAGAGGGAGACACACAAGCATCTATGCCTTTTGTTTGTGTGTGTGTGTGTGCCTTGTGTTTTGTGTGTGTGTGTGTGTGTGTGTGTGTGCGTTGTGTTGTGTGTGTGTGTGTGTGTGTGTATCTGTGAGCTGTGTGTGCCTTTTGTTTGTGTGTGTGTGTGTATGTGCAAAACACATTTATTTAGATTGTGTGTGTGGTGTGGATATGTATGCATGTGTATATGTGTTTTTTACGTTTTCATACACTGTTATGTATGTGTGTATTGTGTGCATATGTGTGTGTGTGTGTTTGTGCGTGTGTGTGTGTGCACAAGTGTGTGTGTTGTGTCGCCGCTAATCGTCTATTCTCTGCTACTTCCTATTGAAAGCCATTGCTCTCTCTCTCTCCCCTGTGAGACTGGGTGCGTGGTGATTGTGCCGGAGGCGCTGCGCAAGAGAATCTGTGCCACTCTGAAAGACGCTTTCATTACAGGCTCAGCTAAAGCAAAACCACAAGCACACCCAGAGCACAGATATTAATATGTACTCCGACGCGGAGCGCTAAACAAGGCCCCTGCGTCTACAACCATTGCAGCAAGGCCAGCGACGTGCTCATTTTAATTGAGCGTCACAGGGCATCTGAACCATAAGCCATGTTGCTTGAGCAACGGCTCACATCAGTCACAAATAATTCATCTCCATCTTTGTTCTTTGAGGTGGGTTGAGAAAGGAAGACGAAAAACTCAAGACTGTGGAGTTGAGGTGCAGACTCATGGCAGTCCCATGAACATCTCCCAAAAGGAGTCCACTCGCACGGGCCAGCGTCTGGCGCCTTGTGTGTGTGTGTGTGTGTGTCGCGCTGTGTGTGAACATCACTATGTATAGGTGTTTGTTTATGTTTTCATAACTGGTGTGTGTGTTTGTATTGTGTGCATATGTGTGTGTGTGCGTGTATGTGTGTGTGTGTGTGTGTGTGTGTGTGTGTGTGTGTGAGCTACTAATTTTATTTTTTTAAATGTATTTATTTTTTATTTTGGTGAAGGCCCCTGCTGGAAACCCCTGAGCATGTTCCTGGGACAATTATTACCCTCTGCTGCGCGAGTGGGGACCCCTCCTGTGTGTGTGCTCACTCCCACCTCCACCCCACTCCCACCCACCCCCCAAACTCTGTTGTACTTGTAGTAGCTGAATAATTAATCACGGCCCTTGTATGTGTTCATGCGAGAGTGTGTGTGTGTGCGTGTGTGTGTGTGTGTGTGTGTGTGTGTGTGTTAATTCAAGCATTATCACAACCCTTGGCACTGGAAAGACAAGTCGACCTCTCTGCACTCTGTGGAGGAGCCAGAGAAGCATGCGTGCCGTAGTTTATGCCTATTCAAGCATGGGCTAGTGCGCAGCGGTCCCCACTGTGGCACTTTGAGCGTAACGGGACAGCTGGCTTACACAGAAGCATCTGCCACCTTGAATAACTTTCCAGGCACTAAGTATGTATGTAGTGTAAAAAACGAAAACTTGCATATGTAGGCTGCGCTTGTCAAATGGCTGTTGAACCGAATCCAAGCAGAAAGTAATACAGTGTATGACAGGGGAAACCTATGCTTTTTTAGGAGATGTTCTCATGGGACAGTAGAAAACATTAGAGATTTCATCACGTCTGTAGCAGCAGGATGGCTGAGACATTACAAACCACTGATGGTCTGAATATCAACCAAACAACTTAGCCAGGCATTAGCTCGCCG
This sequence comes from Coilia nasus, assembly GCA_027475355.1. Classification (NCBI taxonomy): domain Eukaryota; kingdom Metazoa; phylum Chordata; class Actinopteri; order Clupeiformes; family Engraulidae; genus Coilia; species Coilia nasus. The sequence continues at coordinate 5,516,577 of CM050217.1, read as the reverse complement.
TTCGTGTTGTTTGTGCTGTTTGCCAGCGCCTGTACTCAACATGATTGCTCCTGCCTAGTTAATATTCATCTCAACTGAATTTCATCCTTTTCTCCCTGACAATAATTACTCTCGTCAGGTGCAAAAGGGTAGGATTCTGACAATAGAGGACATATGACAAAAAATATGACGAGGCACCAAAGCTCCTACACTGGCAGCTCCAGGTGTTCCACCGCCAGCTCCATCTGTTCCGTTGGAAGTGTGCTTGGAAGCTTGTCAGTCCACATGGTTTAGGCTGGGAACTGGTAGGTAACACTTGCTGATGCGATTGTTAACAGTGGTGTCCAACCTGCTAATACAGAAGGGTGTTGTTTGGTGCTGTTAGCTAGTTTATCTTTGCTGGCGTTGTGTTGGCATGTGTTGGGGGGCCATGTCTGGGTGTTAGCGGGGGGGGGGGGTGCGATCGTGGGGCAGGGGAGGCTAGCAGCTTACGTGTCCCCGTTACGGCCTGTCATGGCGCGTAGGCCTTGGCACCTCTGCAGTCGCTGCGACAGGCCGGCTTGGGAACCTCAGAAGAGCACACAAGCCGAAAGATGTCAAGCTACGGGGGAAGAGAGTATCCTCCATGTGTGCATGTGTATTTCTATGTCTGTGTGTATTTTAGTTAGTGTGTGTGTGTGTGTGTGTGTGTGTGTGTGTGTGTGTGTGACACTGAGCTGTGCCCTGGATGTGACAGAAGCCCCAGTGTTTGCCTCTGTTTGCCTGGCGTGTAGTCTCTGGCACACTGACCCGTCACGTGCAGCTACGTTCACGTGTCCTCTGTCACTCAAATGCAGGGTCAGGGCTTTAAAAATATGCAAAGACCGTGCAACATTCATAGTAATGTGCATTGATGATATGCTGAGTCCCAGCTATATATTGATGTGTCCCACTGACATTGCTGATGCTCTTTAGATGCAGTGCCCAGGGCCACACACATACACGCATTCCCTTTCTCTCTCTCTCCATCTCCTAAGAAGAGGAGCAGGTCAGCACTTTTAGACTATGTACTGTAGAATTATAGCTGATTGTCATGCTTTTGTGGTATAAGGAGAATTGACAGGTACACTCCTCATGCCTGTACACTGAAAACTTGCAGTAGCCCTCTTACTTTGTGATATCCATTAAGGCTATGAGTCTGGCAATCTATCTCGATGGAACTCTTGATATTCCCAAAAAAAAAAAGCCTGGAAATACTTTCTCATTTAGTACAGATTAACAATAGACCGTCAGACATCTTTTTTTGGATGCCTTCTGTAGTGCTGTTCAGAGGCCGGCCTCGCTTTATGTTCGGGTGCTTTATATTCACCTGTTGCGACGAGCAGGGCTGTGGAGACCGTCGAGGCCGTCGAGGCCGTAGAGACCGCAAAGGCTGGCTCTAAAAGCCTTGAACAATGGGGCGCAGGAGCTGGCCGGAGCTGAAGGGACTCCAGACTTGGCAGGCCCCCGCCATTCGTGGGCGTAAATCCCTAATGATGCCAGCCACCCTCCTTGATGGATGTCCTTAAGTGTGTTTGCACAGCAAATTTTAATCGATTCCTAAATGTTAAATTGGGCCT
>CM050217.1:5507500-5510000 GCA_027475355.1 Coilia nasus | reverse complement strand
GGTTTGTGCGTTAGTCTGTCTGTCAGCAGTCACAGTCTGGGAGCAGAATAACACCGAAAACACTACCAAATGCGATTTCCATCAGTTTGCTGGAGAAGTGTGGCGTGGGCCAAAGTATGGCCTGTTCCATTTTCAAACGGCTCCGACTGACGTGGGGTGGTTTAATGAATTTGAATTTCACTTATAAAACGTTATGGGATGTGGCCATAGACCTTAACAGAAGTGTGTGCTCTCCTTGTCTGCCCCTCTAATTTATTTGATATTTTTCCACCTTTATTGCAGAAGTCTGACATGGCTTGAGAGATTTACGGTACACTATTGAAAATGGGTTTGCCATGTGATTACTGGCCCTCCAAATGCTCCCAACCACCCCATTCAGTGTGTTTCACTCACCACCCAGCTACCTAAAGCTAGGTGTATACTCGCCGCATGCAGAAGTGCGCGCGCAAACGTGACGTCACAGCGCCGCACGCCCATATATACTTCATTCGATACACACGGCAATCTTCTCCTGTCAGAGGTGTCAAATGCCTCAGTAGTTCGGGAGCCTTGCGTGTCAGAGGAGTGAAACATGACTGAATTGCAGGTTTACATCATGATTTGGGAATTAAACTGGATAAATCCGAAAAGGTTTGAGTCAGTGTGTATATTTACAGTGTTTAGACCTTATGAGTGATGATAGGATTAGGCAAAAAGTTAGCTTAATAAACGAACTGCAGGTTTGCACCTAAGTTGATTTGTGGATAAAACTGAACAAAATCCTAAAAGTTTTTAGTCAGTGTTTGTATTTCTTGTGAGTTTCCAGTAATATTAGCTGATTTGTAGCGATGGAAAATACATGTTTAGGCTGGTAGTTACTAGGCTAAAGTTAGCTGAAACCAGACTAGCCATTGCCTATGGTTTTCAATGGGGCTGCCGCGCGCAAGTTACAAAAAATCGGAGGTGCACGCACGGCAAACCTGCGCTTGAGAACGCCGTGCTAGATGTGCACTGACGTCATTTTGACGTCACTTTTGCGCGCGCACCACTGCGCGCGGCGAGTATATCCAGGCCTTTAGTCCTCTCTTGCTTCTTAGGGAGTCACACACACACACACACACACACGCACACACACGCACGCACACACACACTCCCGTGCATTCCAGACCACAAATGAAGGGAGTGTGAACACCTTCTCATGACGCGTGTGTGTGTGTGTGTGTTATAGTGTGTGTGTGTTAGATGGTGTGTGTGTGTGTGTGTCTCTGTGTTTGTGTTTGTGTGTGTGTGTGTGTGTGTGTGTGTGTGTGTGTGTGTGTGTGTGTGTGTGTGTGTGTGTGTGTTGTGTGTTTTTGTGTGATTTTGGGGAATAATATCTGACGGGATCCCCAGGAGCCCCCAGGGGGGGATTATTGCACACTTTAAGACTCACATCTGGCAACACAGCACCTCCCTGAATCTTCATTATTTTTTCACACGTCCCCTCTGCCAGGCGCCTCCTCCCCCACACGGGAGGCCGGCTAGGAGGCAGGAGGCAGCAGACGGCTCCTGTGGCAGGGTCTGCTGGGGGGAGGTGTGACTGGTGGGGGTAGGAGAGGGAGGTGTGACAGGTACAGTACGGGTAGGAGAAGGGGGGGAGTGGTGGGAGACAGGAGGCCGGCTAGGAGGCAGGAGGCAGGAGGCAGCAGACGGCTCCTGTGGCAGGGTCTGCCGGGGGGAGGTGTGACTGGTGGGGGTAGGAGGAGGGGAGAATGGTGGGAGACACTCCCTGCTTTGGTTTGGTGTATAGTGTTCAGAATTGCACCCCACATCTCACTCGTCTCGTCTCCTCTCCACTCCTCTTTCTCTCCTCTCGTCTCCTCGTGACAGCAACCTGGGGGTGAGGAGGGGCGCTTAGCAACCCAAATGTATTCCCTTTTTTCAGCCTTCCTCTTGTCCTCTCTCTCCTCTCTCTCTCTCTCTCTCTCTCTCTCTCTCTCTCTCTCTCTCTCTCTCTCTCATCTCCTCGTGTCTCCTCATGACAGCAACCGGGGGGTGGGGTACTGGTGAGGAGGGGGCACTTATCAACCCAAATTTACCCCCTATTCACCCTTCCTCTTCCCTCCCCTCCTCTCCTCTCCTCTCCTCTCCTCTCCTCTCCTCTCCTCTCATCTTCTTCTTTCTCTCTCGCTCTCGCAGCATTATATGCCCTCTCTGTCTCTCTGTCTTCCTGTCTCTCTCTCTCTGTCTCTCTCTCTCCTCTCTGTCTCTCTCTCTCCTCTCTTCTCCGCCCTCACCAACTGATGCCAGTTGTGACTTTCCAAAAGCCATTTTGTCACTTGGTCGTTTCAGCCAATGGACAGGTGTGTTTCCCTAAGGGCTCATTTCCACCACCTTGACCGTGTTCAGCGCGTAGCCGTGTTCAGCGCGTGGCCGTATTCTGAGCGTATGACCATTTCCACCGGCCATCTCTGCGTATTCAGCGCAGGAGCGGGAATTCAGCTGCCAGCCCCCTCTTTGCCCCCCACTTGGCCAATGTCTT
>CM050217.1:5490000-5502500 GCA_027475355.1 Coilia nasus | reverse complement strand
TCTCTCTCTCTCTCTCTCTCTCTCGCTCTCTCTCTCTCTCTCTCTCTCTCTCAAAGTCTTTCTTAAACACAAATTAACCCTATTGACACGAGTCAGTGAAGTATTGTTACCAAGGCCAGAATGTTTTGTAAAAAAACAGTACAGGTTTTCTGAATTTCCAAAACACACATAACATGGTCTTAACTAGGTTCTCGGTTGTCTTAGCAAGGAAGAAAGACTGAGACATGTTTTACAGTACTGCATTTCTTTAAATAAGATTTGGCCTACTATCATAAATCATGTTCGTGTCAATGGCAATGCGGGAGTGATAGACACCTCTACACCACACTAAATCTCTGACAGGCCATAGATTTGACTTTTGGTGACAGAGTTGTGTCGAGGCTTGATTACCGTGCACCAGTATGTTCTTCTCCGTCGCTGGGGAAACAGGATGCAGGATATGATGATGATGATGTGATTAAATCCAATGGCCAATCACTTCTTTACACTTTGATTTTTTTTTTTCCATTTGCAGTGCATTGTGGACTGTACACTGCAATGCATCCGCCATTTACAACTGTGAAAGTTTGTTTTTTTCTAGCATCTTTCTCAGTATATTCTTGCTGTATGTTCAGTAATAGCTTATTCCATTACAACACTTTTTTGTCTTAAATGTTTTTTTTTTGGGAGATGCTAAATGCATTTACTATATTGCAAACTATACGCATTTTTTTCTACAGCAACATTATATGCTCTGAACAATGTTTACAGTGTTTTTTCATTTTTTAGACGCAGTGTGTAATAACTGCTCTCAGCATTGTCTGTACTTTGGTCGTGTTTCGAGGCAAAGGTTCAGTGTTGCAAGAAGAGTCAGAGGTTTTGTGAGTGCACTTTGTGAGAGAAAGTTGGGAAGGCTTCAAAAAATGAGTTTAGTTGGAAGAATCTGTAAACATTGCGTCTTCATAACAAATGCCCCACAACAAATGCTGCACAGCAGATGCCCTGGCCTATTATTTACAGTGGCCTCCGTCTTTATACAGCCTTTAATAACTGCTCTGTGTCTGTAATTTTGCCTGCTTTGTTCAGGCTTTGAGCTGGTAGTGCAGCTTTGCAAGAGGAGTGTGAGTTTTGTTTGCTTACAGTTTTAAAGGAGAACTTCAGTGTAAAATGAAAATTGGCATGTTAAAACATCATACCGAGTTGGTATGTGTACTTAGGAGCAAAATTGATTTAGCCTGTTGCATTCAGAGTTTAACTATTTTTTATCGTTTGTCCCAGAAGGCTAACAATGGAAGTGGTAGGTGCCCTTAGACGAAGCATGACGGCCACGCTATTTTTAAACCATTAAAACAGCTCGAAGAAACTCCACACTCCATCAGTAGTACAACAAAGGCCCTGACATTAAAAACTAGGCACTGAGAACTTTGTAAGTGTACACAACATTTATTAATAAAACTGTTTTGACAGGCAGTACCTTGCCAGTTTCTCGTCGCCGCCATGATGAAAGTCCACACAAGTCGATTGACGAACATGAACCAGCAGGAAGAATAGGAGGAGAGGTAGTACAATCGACTTGCTTGGACTTTCATCATGGCGGCGACGAGAAACAACTGCAAACTACTGCATGTAAGAACAGTTTTTTAAATAAATGTTCTGTTTTGAATGCCAGAACCTTTGCTGCACTACCGATGAAGTGCTTCTCATCCTCTTGTAATTCCTTACTTAATTGCAAGTGCAGCCTCTCCTCCTAAGGGAGCCAGGTTTGCCTGTAGCTGTGTCCGTAACAGAAAAAAATGCTGCCTTCGAAGGGAGCATTTGGTGGCAGCAAGGCATCAAGGCTGTCCTAACCCAGTAAGTGCATAAAATGCTGCCTTCAAAGATACCTCCCTTTTGCTCAATTTTGAAGGAAGAATACATGGTTTCCAGGGTGTTGCTTTCCTCAAATACGAAGCGGCTGGCCGTTCCCTCTCCTCACACAAGGTGACCTCAGTCTAAACTCTTCTCCGTTGTTGTTCCTCAGTGGTCAAACAAGCTACCAGCTGCTACAAAAGCAGGGCCATCCCTCTTGACCTTTGAGAAGCTTGTAAAGACTCTACTTTTCTGAGAGTGCTCTTCTTCCTAACAAAACTAACCTCCACTAACCAACACTTTATCTAGGTGCCTTTGTGTGTGTGTGTGTGTGTGTGTGTGTGTGTTTGTGTGTGTGTGTGTGTGTGTGTGTGTGCGGGTGTGGGTGGGGTTTAAAGTGCCCAAGGCACATCTATCTCCTTGTGGGTTCCCTTCTGGTGTGAACTCGTAGGCTTTGAATTAAAGCGCCTGCTATATGTAATGTAATGTTCTCTGTGAACTGTCCAAAATGAAGGTTTTAATGGGCAACTTGTTAGACAGTGATGGCAGCAAGGCAGCAAGTCCTCAGCTTCCCGTTTTGGACATAACCTGGGTCTTCCTTTCTGTATCGCCAGGGAATATTCACTTTTTCAGAGAGAGTTTCAGAGTGTTAGTAGTTGGCTTCACTTACAATCTGTGATCTCTGTAAGACATGATGTTAATTCATGACATTCCCTCTCTCTTTCTCTTTCTCTCTCTCTCTCTCTCTCTCTCTCTCTCCTTATCCTCTGTCTCCTAACAGCAGTGGAGTGCCGAGGAGGCGTAGAGGCCTTCCCCAAGTTTGCTTCCAACCAGCCGACGTTCCTGCCCGCCTCGTGCCAGCTCCAGGGTTCCGAGACCTCCTTCTTCCTGCGTGAGGCCAGCCAGGAGGCCATGCGCAACGGCAGCATACAGACGCGCAGCGAGCCGCTCTACATCCACCTGCCCGAGGCCGGGCTGCCCGGAGCCCTCTCCGTCAACTGCAGCTACGCCAACCTGACGGTGGAGGCGCCCGTCCCCGCCGACCTCCTCCAGGGCTCGGCCCCCGGGACGCCCACGCTGCCCTCCCCCGCGCACGTCACCCCGTCCTGGAAGGTGCGGGCGCACGTGGTGGCCCGCGGGGCGCTATCGTCGGAGCAGCCGCAGCTCCAGGTGCTGTTCTACCTGGCGGGCCGCAGGTGGGACCTGGCCACGGCGGTGGAGGAGGAGGTGGGCATGGGCATGGGGATGGGGGGAGAGGATGAGTTCCGGCTGCCGTGCGTGAGGCTGATGGCGCAGCGCGAGCCCGGAGAGGTGCCCCTCGTGGCCCAGTGTCGGCTGGAGGGCAGCCTGGGCATCTGCGTGGCGGCCCTGGAGCTCCCGGCCGGCTGGTTCGCCCAGGCGGCGGCGGCAGCGAGTCCGCGCAGGAGGGCCCAGGATGCCGCGGCGCCGGGCGTGGAGCTGTACTACACCGTCCTGCCTGCAGAGGGCGCCGAGCGCGACTGCCCCGCGCCCAGGGAGCGTGGGAAGGGCCTCGGCCGTCTGTACGGGGCCCCCAACCAGGACGAGGCCCTGCAGAATGCCGTGCCCCTGGGCCGCGTGGCGCTGGGCGGGGGGGAGGGCAGGGAGGGCAGCGGGCGCGGGCGGGTGCGGCTGGACGATAACGTGGAGGTGACGCTGCCCATGAGCCCGATCAGGCAGGGACAGACGGTGCGCTACCAGATCAGCATGAGCACCACCGCCACCGTGGACCAGTTCACACTCAGGTGGGTCTCACATACACACATGCACACACACACACCGTGGACCAGTTCACACTCAGGTGGGTCTCACACACACACACACACACACGCGCGCACACTGTGGATCAGTTCACACTCAGGTGGGTCTCACACACACACATGCACACACACACACACCGTGGACCAGTTCACTCTCAGGTGGGTCTCACACACACACACGCGCGCACACCGTGGATCAGTTCACACTCAGGTGGGTCACGCACACGCACACACGCACGCACACACACGCCCACTGTTAAGCAGTTTACACTCAGGAGGGTCACACACAACACACACAACACACACACACACACAGTCACACACACACACACACACACACACTCACACACATACACACACACACATACACGCACACACACACATGCACACCATGGATCACTTCACACTCAGGTGGGCCTCACACACACACACACACACACACACACACACACTGTGGATCAGTTCACACTCAAGTGGGTCACCAAGTATAAACACTCTTGCTTTCAGACAGATATTCATACACACACACACACACACACACAAAAAAACACACACACACAGAAACAGGAGCAGAAGTGAGTAGGCCTATCTCATTGGATGATACTCACTGGAAAAAAAGAGAGACAGACATACACACACACACAGACACACACAGAAACAGCAGCAGAGGTGAGTAGGCCTATCATAACTTAGGTGCGCCCAGCCATGATAAATGATCTGCATTCCTAACAAGCACAGCGGAGGGTGGAAGTGGCGGGCGAGGTGGCGAGGTGGCGAGGTGGCGAGCAGGGGCATCGTGGGTAATGCCTAGTGACACTAGTATGATTGTCCCCCAGGGTTTATATGTGATATCTAATATGTGCTTATGAGGAACCCCTTTGAGCACATTAGCCGCCTTATCACTCCAGCTGCATGGGAAAGGTCTCTGCGTGGATTACAAAAGACAGCCGAAGCGAGGAATCGAGGGAGGGAGGGAGGCAGGGAGGGAGGGAGTGGTGGGGAGGTGGGGGGTGGACAAATCCACATCTTCTCTTCTTGTAGTAGTCTGGACAACAAAAAAGGAGGGATTCCTGAGAGTGTGGGTGGGTAGAGTGGTGTGGTGTGGGGGAGGGGAGAAAGGGAGGAGGGGTGGGGAGGTGGGGGTGGCCAAATCCACATCTTCTCTTCTTGTAGTAGTCTGGACGACAAAAAAGGAGGGGATCCAGAGAGTGTGGGTGGGTAGAGTGGTGTGGTGTGGGCGAGGGGAAGGAGAGAAGTTGTAACTGCAGCTGACTATGGCACATAGACGAGCCCAACTTCAAAGCAGGAGAAAGCACCGACCAATCAGAAAGGGCTCCCTGACCCCCTTTTCCTGTGGACCTCTGGAGGAGAGAAATAATAAACATTCATAGTGTCATTATGTATCATAGCTGGGTAACCACATACTCTCTCACACAGACACGCACACACACACACACACACACTCAAGGCACACAATGGCTTACATATCTAATCCTCTTACTTTAAATGCTTTGCCAATTTCCCCTCTTTCGTTGAAAAAAAATTAAATAAATAAGGGAACCGGAAGTAAAGGAGCTGCAGGTTTCTACTGGACTTTAAAGACATTATGTAGACTCGTTGCTAAGGCATTGCCACCAATATGGCTAATTTCCCTTGAGATAGAGGCCCCTGGTGTTTCCTCAGATGAAGTTAAGAGCTAGCAAGCGATTGCTTCACCAAGGACAGCTGGAGTGTCGTCTGTAGCCACGGTGCCCTGCCGACATCAAAGCCATTTGAGAAAAACGAGAGACGTGTGATGTGTTTTTGGTCGGAGAGTGGGCAATCTCGTCAGGCAGGGGCTACGGAATCAAAATGGAGTGTGAAAGAGAAGCATTTATGGGGGTGTTGTCGTGGTGGGGAGTTGTAGTTTGGCGGGGTGGGTGGTGGTAGTGAGAGCTATGTCGCATGTCTGCTAACTGCTAGGCGATGCTCAGAGGTCTGTTGATGGCTGCTGGCGGTGTTGACGCAGCTGTAATTGTCGGCGGTGGGGTGACAGTGCCGGCGCTGAAACAATGCATTAGTCCATCACCGCAGGCCCCTGCGCCCCACTGCAGAGACAGTCAAAGTGACTTCTGTGCTCGTCGAGCATTGTCACACAGACCGTGACAATAACATAAAAAAATAAAAATATACAGTACTGTGCAAAAATGCTGTCAACTAGGAATGCCTTCAAAAATGGAAGTGTTAATCATTTATGTTCATCAACTAACAAAATGCAGTGACTGAACAAAAGAGAAACCTAAATCAAATCAATATTTGGTGCGACCACCCTTTGCCTTTAAAAGAGCATTAATTCTTCTAGGTCTATTGCATAGAGTTTTTGAAGGAACTTGGCTGGTAGGTTGCGCCAAACATCTTGAAGAACTACCTCAGATCTTCTGTGGATGTATGCTTCCTCACATATACAACCAATTTGGTGTAATTGGTTGATCATACACCTGACTATAATCCTGCAAAATCCCTGACTTTGTGTGAGGCAAATAGTGATCACACCAAATATCGATTTGATTTAGGTTTCTCTTTTGTTCATTCACTACATTTTGTTAATTGATGAACATAAACGATTAACACTTCTATTTTTGAAGGCATTCCTAGTTGACAACATTTTTTCACACCTGCCTAAGACTTTTGCACAGTACTGTATATATTTTTTTCAGTCAGGCTCTGCCAAAGCAACATCTTCTCCTCTTAGTAGTAGTAGTCCCGACGTGACCCACCACATCCACTCTGGGCAATGAGACTTAGCTGTAGATAATAATATTCAAATCATTTAGGCAGGAATAATAAGCTACAAGCTAATTGAAAGATTATACGACTGATATTGTAATATGATAATGAAATGTACCATATTCAGTGTGGGCATTAGGCATAACTGCCTTTAAATTAAGTCTGTCTGATATTGCCACCATTTAATATTCAATTCCTGTTAATTCAATCATAATCAAGTGGATTAACAGTTTGCCATCACCTTAAACTTTCTCAACAATAGCATTACATTACATCAAACTGACGCTCTTATCTAGAGCGACTTACAGTGGATTAGGTACAGAGACAGTCCCTCTGGAGTAACGTGGGGTTGGATGCCTTGCACCTGAGCCATGGATGATGGTGTAGGAGAGCTCTCACTCACTCATGTGTAAGTGTATGCTAATCATTGTGGTATTTCACTTTCATTTCCAGCACCCTGGAGGTTCTGTGTATTTCGCTCCTGCATAAAAGACATAGCTGTGGATGGCACTGCTTTCTTCATCATAATAGCCCAGGCAAATAAACTATGGGGCACTGATATGTAACGGTGCTTACCAAAGTAGTTCTAAAATTCAGGCATAAAGTGTAAGCATTGTTACATATTAGTGGTAATTCTGTGGAAATTAGTAGTTCCAAAATACTATCAAAATCATGTCTGTGTATTCTCAGCAAAGACTTTTGTGTGGCTTCGCATTGGTCTCTTCACAAATAACTGTTAATAAACCTGAAACTTAAATTTAAAAAGAAGACCTTCTTCACTTTGGTTAATAAATTCCCGCACCCCCCAAAAAACACCAGTGTCTGAACATGTTGATATCGCTAATTGGATCCTTTTAAGCACAGGCATTGCAGTAGCTTTGTGAAAGCAGGCATTTAGGGTTGTTTTTTCCACCGATGCTCTTATGGAAAGAGCAAAGAGCACTTCTCTTACAAATGGACCCTTGGGCTCTGGAAAAGTTGGACGCTAGCGAGCCCTACAAAAGTATGTGCAGCAGGCTTTTACCCAGAAACATAAAACTGAATCACACTTTAAATTGGAGTTTGCCTCCCAGCTTGATTGGAGGCTGGAGTCAGCACATAGTGTTAGCCGAATGTTTTGGGGGTAATTGAAAGCTCATCGATCTTGACCATGATTTAAACAATACTAACTGGATGTTCAGCTCAGCCATGCGCTTTTATTTTGGGCTTTGAACTCTGCTAACAGCTAGTCAGCGAGCATTATGTAACATTTTTCCAATGTGTTCCAGCATTCAGTTGGATGGATTCAGTTGTTCATTTGTTCACAAGTTACAAATGCAGTTTCTCTCCTACAGAATTAGCCACGTACATTTACTCACAATGCATGCTCACTTTAATTCATAGTGGTCAGATCCCTTCTGTTTATGTACAAACAATGAAGAAACACATACTCACACACTTAGACACACACACATAGACACACACACACACACACACACACACACACACAAAGGCAGTCCAACGCACCTAAGCACATTAACATGTTTGTACCCATACACACACACGCATGCGTGCACGCACACACACACACACACACACACACACACACACACACACACACACACACACACACACACACACACACACACACACACAAAGGCAGTCCAACACATCTAAGCACATTAAAATGCTTGTACCCATACACACACACACACACACACACACACACACACACACACACACACAGCATGATCATGTAGCTGTGCCCAAGAGTGATGAGGCTGGCCCATAGGTGCCATCCATGGCCATTGTGTGTCTGTCGCGTCCCCTGTATATCGGGCTGCGGTCGAACACGCTGTTTCCCTGTCGTAGGCCTCTTGGGCTCTCATAAATCCTCCAGAACAAGCTCCCTCCTTTTCTCCCTCTTGTATTCTCTCTCTCTCTCTCTTTGTCTCTCCCTCTCTCTCTCTCCATCCCTCTCTCTCTCTTTGTCTTTCTATTTGACTGTCCACGCTCTCTTTCTCTCTCCCTTTCCCTCCTGCTCCAGTTTTCTCTCTCTCTCCCTCCCTCACTCTCACCTCATTTCTTTCTTTTTTATTTCCTTTCTTTCTTTCTTTCTTTCTTTCTTTCTTTCTTTCTTTCTTTCTTTCTTTCTTTCTTTCTTTCTTTCTTTCTTTCTTCGTTTCTTTCTTTCTCTCTCTCCCACCACCCCTCTCCTTTCCTCCTACTCTCACTCTTTCTCCCTCCTCCACCACTTTCCCTCCTGCCCTTCCCCTCTCTTCCTTTTCCGCTCTCTGTCTCTCTCCTTCCTCCAGTCCCCCCCCTCCCTTTCTCTCTCTCTCTCTCTCTCTCTCTCTCTATCTCCCCATCGCTCCCTCCCCCTATCTGTCCTCCGCCCTCATTAACCTCTTCTTAAATATTCATTTAGACAAGACGCTGTGTAATTAATGACCACGGGACACGTCCACACTGCACGAGTCTGGGGGGAGTCCGGCGAGGGACGAGACTCCGCAAGGCGCCGAGTCCTCCTGAGGCTGCTTTAACATTATGGTCACTTTTTTAAACGTTCTGTTCTCTCGCTCTTTTTTTCTTGTCTTTTTTCTTTCCTCTTTTGGTTCCTTTCCAATCCGACGGCCTAATTTTTTACACCTCAAATCCAGGCTATGTGGCCATTACCCGAGTGTACCCGAGTGTCACTAATGGTCTCGTTTTAAAGATGCAGTCACTTGCTTCTGCTTAAAGGAGCTTTTTTTGGCGTAGCGTGTGAGAGACAATAACACTTCCTGTTTTTGTATTGTGCTGCAGGGCAGTATGGGATATGGGACACGATTACTAAGGTCAATAGTAAGGTCCTTGAAGCACCAGCAACGATAGAAAAAAAGTATCAACCTGTGCTGAATCCTGAGTACCCTTTGCGTAAAAGATTTAATGAATGAATCATAGCTGCGAGCTTCCCTCTTATTGGGCTGAAATCAGCCCTTTTTTGTTCTGCCTTCAGGCAAAAAGCGTTTACAGCGAGAGCGAGAGAGAGAGAGACAGAGAGAGAGAGAGAAGAGAGAGAGAGAGAGAGAGAGAGAGAGAGAGAGAGAGAGAGAGAGAGAGAGAAGAGAAGAGAGAGAGAGAGAGAGAGAGAGAGAGAGAGAGAGAGAGAGAGAGACAGAGAGAGAGAGAGAGAAAGAGAGAGAGAGAGAGAGAGAGAGAGAGAGACAGAGAGAGAGAGACAGAAACAGAGAAAAAAAGACATACAGAGAAAGACAAAGGGAAAGTTCGATGTAGGGAAAGTCAGAGAGCAGGATAGAGGATAGAGGGATGAATAGAGAGACAGAGAGAGAGAGAGACTGTGTGTGTGAAAGAGATTAAAGGAGAACTTCGGTGTAAAATGAAAATTGGCATGTTAAAACATCATACCGAGTTGGTATGTTTGCTGAGGAGCAAAATTGAGTTAGCCTGAGTTAGTTCAGAACTTAACTATTTTTTTACCGTTTGTCCCAGAAGGCTAACAATGGAAGTGGTAGGTGCCCCCAGACAAATGTGCACAACGTTTATTTAAAAAACTATTCTTACATGCAGTAGTTTGCAGTTGTTCCTCGATGAAAGTCCAAACAAGTCGATTGTACTACCTCTCCTCCTATTCTTCCTGCTGGTTCGTGTTCGTCAATCAACTCGTGCGGACTTTTACCATGGCGGCGACGAGAAACTACAGCAAGGTACTGCCTGTCAAAAGTGTTTTATTAATAAATGTTGTGTACACTTACAAAGTTCTCAGTGCCTCGTTTTGAATGTTGTGTCCTTTGTTGTGCTACTGATGGAGTGTGGAGTTTATTCGAGCTGTTTTAATGGTTTAATAATAGCGTAATCTTCATGCTTCGTCTGAGGGCACCTACCACTTCCATTGTTAGCCTTCTGGGACAAACGGTAAAAAATAGTTAAGTTGTGAATGCAACAGGCTAACTCAATTTTGCTCATCAGCAAACATACCAACTTGGTATGATGTTTTAACTTGCCAATTTTCATTTTACACCGAAGTTCTCCTTTAAGGTGGAGAGAGAGAGGGTGCGTAGTTTGTTTTAGGCTGAGTGAGTGGCGCTCCTGGCGATGGTAGGGGTCCAGGGGGTGGTGGGGGGCATCAGAGCGGCGTGTAATAAGGCCTGGGGGTGAGGGGGTTGGTGGGGGGGGGTATCAGAGCGGCAGTGTAATAAGGCCTGAGGGGGAGGGGGGTATCAGAACGAGTGTAATAAGAGAGAGGTTGGTGGGGGGTATCAGAGCGGCAGTGTAAGAAGGCCTGGGGGGGCGGGGGGGGGTAGGGGGGTAGGGGGGTGGTGAGGGGTATCAGAGCAGCCTAAGGCCTAAGGTGTAATAAGCCCTAAGTGTGTCTCATCAGGCCCAGGGAAGGAATGATTATGTTAAGCCCAGGAGAGGATGGGAGGTCACGAACGCTTGAGTGTGGAAAATGCTCTCACCTGGCGGGAAAAAAAGCAGTTTCTCTCTTTCCATCTTCTTTTCTGTGTCTCGTTCTCTCTCCCACTCCTCCTCTCCTCTCACAGCCTCATTTTTGTTCCCACTTACACTTGGCCCTACACCCCTCTCTCAGCTGCTCTCTCTCTCTCTCTCTCTCTCTCTCTCTCTCTCTCTCTCTCTCTCTCTCTCTCTCCTCTCTCTCTCCTCTCTCTCTCTCTCTGTCTCTCTCCCGCTCTCTCTCTGTCTCTCTCTCTGTCTGTCTCCTGCTCTCTCTCTGTCTATCTCTCTGTCTCTCTCTCTCTTTCTCTGTCTCCCTCCCTCTCTCTCTCTGTCTCTCTCTCTGTCTCTTTCCCGCTCTCTCTCTGTCTCTCTCTCTCTTTCTCTGTTTCTCTACCTCTCTCTCTGTCTCTATCTATCGCTCTCTCTTACACACACACACACACTCTCTCTCTCTCTCTCTCTCTCTCTTTCTCTGTCTCCCTCCTGCTCTCTCTCTGTCTCTCTCTCTCTCTCTGTTTCTCTCCCTCCCTCTCTCTCTCTCTCTCTCTCCCGCTCTCACTCTCTCTCTCTCTTTCTGTGTCTCTTTTTCTCTCTGTCTTTTTTTCTCCATCTTCCTCTCCCAGATGTCAGGATGTTGGACAGGAGGCTGAAAACCAGGTTCTTTTTTGAGGTGACATTTCACTCACTCCCTACGATTCACACACCCGGTAAAACCTGCACATCATGGCTGTGTGTGTGTGTGGTGTGTGTGGTGTGTGTGTGTGTCTGTGTGGCGGGGGCTGCTGAGGGACTTGGGGTGGCAAATTTCTAGCAGCCATTTCAGGTAAGGATCTATGCTAACAGGCTGACACCATTTCTTGGATGCCTTTTTGTGGGTGATAATAACAAATCCAAGCACTATTCAGTGTGTACTGTGTGTGTGTGTGTGTGTATGTGTGTGTGTGTGTGTGTGTGTGTGTGTGTTTGTGAGTGACTGTGTGTGTGTGTTTGTGTGTGTATGTGTGCATGTGTGTGTGTAAATGAGTGAGTGTGTGTGTGTGTGTGTGTTTGTGTGTGTGTTAGTTACTGTGTGTGTGTGTGCTTTTTCAAGCATGTGTGTGCACACACATCCTGATGTCATGGCGATGACTCAGAGAGGAAGATGGCACTGGTGCCTTGGCGCTAACAGTGACTAGCGCAGATCAAACCCAGGCCCAGCCAGACGCCGCTGCGGAGGGAGGAGAGAAGACATCCTCTTCCTCTGTGTGTGTGTGTGAGTGTGTGTGTGTAAGTAAGAGCGAAGACCATCCTCTTCCTCTGTGTGTGTGCGTGTGTGTGTTTTGTGCAAGTGAGAGCGAAGACCATCCTCTTGCTCTGTGTGTGTGTGTGTGTGAGTGTGTGTGTGTGTATGTGTGTAAGTGAGAGCGAAGACCATCCTCTTGCTCTGTGTGTGTGTGTGTGTGTGTGCGTGTGTTGTGTGTGATAGTGACTCTGTGTGTGTGTGTGTGTAAGTGAGTGAGAAGCCCATCTTCTTCCTCTGTGTTTACTGTGGGATGTAGGCTAAGAGCCATAAAGGTCGCTATAGGGCTTATCGACAGAATGGAAAGGAAAACAGGCGAAACGTCTGATTGCTGCGCGGCAGTGAACACTATCGGAGGAATGGAGATGAGAGATTCCATTTAGTTCATTGCCAATGCTGTCGAAGTGTGTGTG
>CM050217.1:5455000-5485000 GCA_027475355.1 Coilia nasus | reverse complement strand
GACACAGACACAGACACACACACACATACACACACACACACACACACACACACAGACACACACACAGACACACACCGACACAGACACAGGCACAGGCACAGGCACAGGCACAGGACAGGAGTGCTGTTTGCCCTTCAGAGACGAGACGTCAAGCTGGCACTTTTGTAATCATTCAGCGGGCGAACGACTGAAAGTACAAGTCAGCGTTATCTGCTGGAGGCATCACAGTGGGCAGGTTCTGATTGCCAAGTGGTGCCCTGCGAAGTGAACTGCACAGGGTGCTAAAGCATGCAAATGAGGAATTCTGTTCTATATGGTGCTAAAGCATGCAAATGAGGAATTCTGTTCTATATGGTGCTAAAGCATGCAAAGGAGGAATTCTGTTCTATATGGTGCTAAAGCATGCAAATGAGGAATTCTGTTCTATATGGTGCTAAAGCATGCAAATGAGGAATTCTGTTCTATATGGTGCTAAAGCATGCAAAGGAGGAATTCTGTTCTATATGGTGCTAAAGCATGCAAATGAGGAATTCTGTTCTATATGGTGCTAAAGCATGCAAATGAGGAATTCTGTTCTATAGGGAGACAGAGTTCCAAAAGAACTACACAGGGTGTAGGGAGGTAGAAGACACAGGCTCTGTTTGAAACGGAAGGCAACTGCCTCGATGACTCCCTGCCTAAATAGAGAGATGCCTAATTAACTGCTGGCTGAAGACAACTTCTTTAAATACTGGTTTCGAATGGCATTTTAAGAACGGGATTTTATTTTTCGAACACAGACATAGCTATTCAAAAAGGCTCAACTGATATGTGGGCACAAGCCTCCCAGTATTACCACTGTAGCGACTAATGACTAATTTTAGCCAACTGTGCTGTTTTAATGGCCAGTATTGCATAAGTTGGCAGCCGGTACTCTGACATGAAAATGCCGCCCCATGACTAAACTAAACTAAAAAGACTAAACTAACTAAAGAGGAGGGTAAAGCACTCAGGGCGTGTATGCACTGCATGTAGGATGAGGGGGAATTTGTTATGAGGAAACTAAAAATATGTATTTTCAGGACCGAAGATTTAACTTCATTGTGGATATTTCATTTTTGACTTTTGAGCTGAACACAGTGTCTTTGGCGTGAATTTCGCAGTTTTGAACACATCATGTTTAAAACAGTTTTAGCAATCGAGTTGCTGTAACTGTGAAGTTAATTTGGATTCGGTACCTTCGCCAGTGAACAGAGAATAAGAAATACAACACAGGGACGCCTGTGAATGGAATGCAACTTGTATAGTGATGGATGTAGTTATGCTGTTATGTTATATCATTACTCGGTATCCCCTGTACAGAGACTCAGTGCATTACTGTGCTGTATGGAAGAATCCCAATCACAATATTAATTACTGCTTCACTGAATGTGTTGGCATCCCACATGACCAGAGGTTTGTAGTAATTCAAACTGGATTAATTCACGAGTGACCTACATCTCTGGTCTTTGCTGTCAAGCACGTCACCATGAGTTTGCAGACACCGTGTTACACACAGCTCCCAATTTTACTACGGTGCCCCAGTTGGATGATCTCCTTCTCTCTTTCTGTCTCTCCCCCTCTCTCTGTCTCTCTCTCTGTCTCTGTCTCTCTCTCCCTCTCTCTTTCTCTCTCTCTGTCTCCCCCCCTCTCTCTGTCTCTCTCTCTGTCTCTCTCTCCCTCTCTCTCTCTCTCTCTCTCTCTGTCTCCCCCCCTCTCTCTGTCTCTCTCTCTGTCTCTCTCTCTCCCTGTCTCTCTCTCTCTCTCTCTGTCTGACTCTCTCTCCTCCACTACTGTGTCTTGTGATTAATTAGCAGGCGTTCTCCTGGGAGCTCCAGACACCCCTCCTTGATCAGACTTCTGTGTGTTTTCTGTGTGTGTGTGTTGGTGTCTGTGTGTGTGTGTGTGTCTATGTGTGTCTGTGTGTCTGTGTGTGTGTGTGTGTGTGTGTGTGTGTGTGTGTGTGTGTGTGTGTGTGTGTGTGTGTGTCTGTGTGTGTCTGTGTGTTTGTATGTGTGTATGTGTGTGTCTGTGTGTGTGTGTGTGTGTGTGTGTGTGGGCGTGTGTGTGCGTGTGCATGTGTGCGTGTGTGTGTGTGTAAGAGAAAGAGAGAAATAGCAGGATGTTAAGACTGCCTTGCTTAAATCGAGGCTGTTTTAATCCCAGAGCAGAGGACAGCTCCCCTAGATGTGATACCTGCCCTGGGTCAGGGACTTGGGCAGAGCAGAGGACAGCTCCCCTAGACTTGATACCTGCGCTGGGTCAGGGACTTGGGCAGAGCAGAGGACAGCTCCCCTAGTTTGATACCTGCCCTGGGTCAGGGACTTGGGCAGAGCAGAGGACAGCTCCCCTAGACTTGATACCTGCCCTGGGTCAGGGACTTGGGCAGTGCCTTGGGCACAGACACACGGGGCAAAGTTCTGTAGTTTAGCCTAACAGGGCTTAAATAGCCTTCAAATGAACATGTGCCTTCAACATATCCTTTGGCTGACGGAAGAAACTCATACACAAGACTGTCTGTGAGGGATCTGGACAGGACTCCAGACAGCAGCGATTCTGTAGGGGATTTAGATACCACAGATGAAGAAATGTTCCTGAACAAATGCCCATATAAGACAGGTTAAAGGTCACTAGGATGCATTCATCTCTGTGAAATCTCTGCTTTAAAGACTGGCCTGAACTGATTGGAGGCTGGAAAGGAAGGGGTAGTGTTTGAGGAGCTGATTGGATCCAACATGGCCGTGTTTGCTCTGGATGATGGAAGTGCTGCTGATGAGAGTATTTGCCAACATTAGCAGCACTTAAGACCCCACAGCACTGCCCTACCAGCACAGCTACTGATGTTGATGTGATGAAAAGCAGAAGAGAAGAGAGAGGAGAGGAAAAGAGGGATGAACAAATAGAGAGAAAAAGAAGGACAGAGAAGGGTTGAGAAAAAAAGACAGTATGTAAATGAGAGGGAGGAAGATAGAGAGAGGGGGGGTTTGAGACAGCGAAACATGGAGAAAGAGGAGACAGAGAGAGGGATAGAGAAAGATAAAGAGAGAGGGAGGGATAGAGAGATAAGTAAAGGAAAACAGAGTCGGAGGGGAAGACTGAGCAGTGCAGAGAGAGCTGTGCTCGTCACTCATTAGCAGAAGTGTTGCACTCAGTGTTGATGTGACACTGAGTGTCACTGTGGTCACCACCAGCGGCATCGCTTTCAACACTAAACACTCCCATTTGCATACTCACAGCAAAAAGCACAACAAGTTCAAGCCATTAAAAGGCAAAAGCACAAACAAAAACAAAAGAAAGAAGTTATTACCATGTGAGTGTCATTGCTGTACAGTCCTATCCCTCTCTCTCTCTCTTTCTCTCTCTTTCTCTCTCTTTCTGTCTTTCTCTGTCTTTCTCTCTTTTTCTGTCTTTCTCTCTCTTTCTGTCTTTCCCTCCCTCTTTCCCTCTCCCATTCCCTCTCTGTCTTTCCCACTGTCAATCTTGTTGTGCTAAATGTCCCTAAATTATACAAGTCCAACTCTTGCAAAGCCACCAGGCAAACACTCACTTTTAGCTCCCTTTCCACTTTCAGGAGGGAGGAGGGGGACGGGCAGGGTGAGGGTCGGTGTGCAGGCTGTTTGGCTACAGCGGGGTAGTTTCTCTGTTGCTTACATAAGACTAATTGCCTGCTTTCATGGTCAGTTATCCAGCGACGGGCAGTGGCCATCCGTTGTCATAAACGCTCCCTGTCAGAGATGGATGCTGCACGTGCTCAACGCCACATAGACACTAATGAGGACACGACACCCTTTTTTTAACTTCCTGTTTCAGGAAATGGCACGCGCCACAGGTCTCTGTCTTCCTCGTGTTTTCTCTGACTGCTTGACAAAACGGCTCGTCCATGCACCATATGCTGCATATGCACCCTGTCTTTACTTTCGTTTGGTTTGTGCTGACAGTCCACACTGCAGGGCTGACTTTGAACTTACTAGTGACACTCACATTGGAGAGTCTTTAGTAAAGCTAAAGCAGCTAAATAGGACTGCATTGTCATTGTGGACAGCAACATTAACCTATAATCTGTTCTTTGTTTCTCTCTCTTTCTCTGCCTCTGTTTGTGATTCTTAAAATAAGACATAAAAATTATACAGTATAGTATACTATACATACACAGAGTGCTTATATATATACATTTATTTATTTATTTATTTATTTATTTATTTATTGAAGCAGCTAGGCTTAAATGGCATTATTGTGTGCATGTTGTATTCAAGACCACTATCTGTAATTTTATTTTGAGCCTCAAGAACATCACGTTGTGCAACCCAAATGCAACAATACATAATCTTGAGCACATTTTTTAGGGACAGGCTTTCTTATCCCTATTATCAGAATGACATGATAAAAAAATAATTTACCCCTTCTGTACATGCTTCATTTGGAATGTTGTATTATAGGATGAGACCCAATTTATTTTGCCTTCAGTCGAATGTCTGAAGTGCTCCTGTTCAAGTAGGAAGTCACAATAGCAACATAAAAATATCAGCCAGACAGGTAGTTTAAAGAAGGCCTCCTCAGCAGCATGGATGCAGGCATCCAATTAAATTGCTTCCAGACTGTCTATTTTTAATGCTAGAAATGTCTGTGTTTAGATCCCAAACAGTGAAAGAGATGGAGGAGGATCTGAAGGCTTTCTTTGAAAGTGGATAGTCTATAAATTCCAGTTAATTAAGAGCCTGGCTAGCAAAATGTTAATTAAAGCAGATCATTGTTTTAGAGTAACTCCCTTTAAATGAAATGTTTTCAGCAGTCAAGCCACTGAAGTATTTCTCTTAAGGCACTGACTCTGTATGTTGTTGTTGTTGCTGGGTTGCTGGTTGCTGCAGGTAGTTCTACGTTAAAGCACCGCTGTGCATTGACAAGAACGGGGGCCGTTCGGCAGGGCAAGGCAAATATATTTATATAGCGCATTTCTTACACAGGCAGCGCGGTGTGCTTTTCATTCAACCTGGTCATATCAGTATCAATATCATAACCAATATCAGTGCTGAAAAAACATGTATTGCTCACTTTGCATTGTAAAATGTTTTTTACCTCGCCTCACATTTGTTTTGTACTGCATGCCTATATAATTGGACACCTTTTCAGCCCCTGTCCCTCACTTACAACTTAGGCTGTCATATAAAATATAGTGTATATAAAAATAAATATTGCCCGGTATGTATATTATGTGACTTGCTAATTGTTTTCTGTGTTGTACAGTAAGTCTTATACATCGCTTTTGTGTACTGATTCGTCTAACTGTTGAATGTACTGTATACTAGTGAGTCTGCATCTGTCAGAGTCTAATTCCATGTGTACTTGGCCAGTATACTGATTCTGATGTGGATTCTGGTTCTGAGATACAGATACTAAACAGAGATGTGTCTCTACTGCGCGTGCGAGCAAACCTTAAGCGTTTGGCATCTCACCACATTCTGGCCTAATTTTCAGTGGCATGCCGCTACATCTTCTCCACACAGTCTCAACGCGTCTCTCCTTTTTTTTTGCCCTGAATCAATAAAGGTCTCCCGCAGACAGCCCTGAGCAGCCAGATGCGGTGGAATTTACCCACCGCCCAAGTAATCTCCGCGCCCTTGCCCTTTTCCGCCAGCAACTCAAATTGATATTTATACTCTGCTCTCTGAGAGAGACTGGCAGAGGCAGACGTGGGCATGTTTTAATTTGGAGGGAAAGTCTGCACCCCAAAAGGTCACGGGTGGTCGGGGTGTGTCTGGGAAGGAGCCGGTGATTTAGGTTGGTGCTGATCAGGTGAGTATGTAGCTCAAGTGTCTGTTATCCCTAATGAAGGACTGGGGAAGAACGTACAGTAGTGTGATGGCGTGGCTAAAACGGTCCAAGTAAAGGTGTGTGTGTGTGTGTGCGTGGGGGTGCATGCAAGTGTTTGTGTGTGTGTTAATGTGTCTTTGTTTCTGTGTGTTTGCATGTATTTATATGTGCAAATGTGTGTGTGTGTGTGTGTGTGTGTGTGTTTCTGTGTGTGTGTGTAGTAGGGATGTCCCGATCCAGCTTTTTGCACTTCCGATCCGATACCGATATTGTATTTGCACTTCCCAGCCGATACCGATACTGGTGGCCGATACCGATACCGGCCTATCCAACCGAGCATGTATTAAAGTTATTTAGCCTTCTTACTTAGTTATTAGACTAATATTGAAAAGGGTTTTAGTACTCTTGATAACAACTAGCCAGCTGACTTAAGTGAGTTTGATTACACAATGGTTGGTAGCAAGAAACTGACCTGTTTATTCAGGGATAAACAGAAAATAGACAACATTAAAAATAACAAACAGGGATGGCATCAGTGGTCAGTAAAAGTGCAAATCAGACTGTAAACTGTATGGAAAAAAAGAAAAACACACAAATAACCTGAGTGTAAAATAGTCTATTAACTCAAATAAGCAAAACACACAAATAACCTCTGTGTAAAATAGTCTATTAACTCAGCATCAGTACTCTGCTCTTGAGCAGGTAAACTGGGAGACGCTAATGCTGGTGTGCTGGAAAATGCGGACCGGAATTTAGCGAAACCACAGCAAAAAACTGGAATGGATTATCTGAGTGGGTGCGCTTTTAACGGATCGGATTTTTCCCGTGCCGCCGCGCCGATACCGATACGCATTTTTTTGCCAATATCGGCGGCCGATCCGATGCCGATATTGGATCGGGACAAGCCTAGTGTGTAGTGTGTGTGTGTCTGTCTCAGTCTGTCCGTGTCTCTGTATATGTGTGTGTGTGTGTGTGTCTCAGTCCGTCTGCCTCAGTCTGTGTGTGTGTGTGTGTGTGTGTGTGTGTGTGTGTGTGTGTGTCTGTCTGTCTCAGTGTGTCTGTCTCAGCCTGTGTGTGTGTGTCTCAGTGTGTCTGTCTCAGCCTGTGTGTGTGTGTGTCTCTGTGTGTGTGTCTGTGTGTGTGTGTCTCAGTGTGTGTGTTCCTGCTCTTGTGACGCAGCAGGCACAGGTGCACTCCCAACCTAAGACGGCCAAAGAGTCCAAGTGGGTGAAAGTGAAATGCCAGCCTCTCTCTCTCTCTCTCTCTCTCTCTCTCTCTCTCTCTCTCTCTCTCTCTCTCTCTCTCGCTCTCTCTCTCTCTCGCTCTCTCTCTCTCTTTGTCTGCCTCTCTCTCTCTCTCTCTCTCTCTCTCGCTCTGTCTGTCTGTCTCTCTCTCTTTTTGTCTGCCTCTCTCTCTCATTGTCTCTCTCTCTTCTCTCCGTCTCTCTCTCGCTCTGTCTGTCTCTCTCTTCTCTCTGTGTCTCTCTCTGTCTCTCTCTCTGTCTCTCGCTCTGTCTCTCTCTCTCTCTCTCTCTTTTTGTCTGCCTCTCTCTCTCGTTGTCTCTCTCTCTTCTCTCCGTCTCTCTCTCTCTCTCTTGCTCTGTCTTTCTGTCTCTCGCTCTGTCTCTCTCTCTCTCTCTCTCTGTCTTTTTGTCTGCCTCTCTCTCTCTCTCTCTTGCTCTGTCTTTCTGTCTCTCTCTTTCTTCTCTCAGTCTCTCTCTCTCCCTCTCTCTCTCTCTTCTCTCTCTCTCTCTCTCTGTGCCCGGCTGGTGTTTGGTGCCCGGCTGTAGGAGGGGCGGTGCGACTGCAGCCAGCGTGGTGGCGTTGGTAGTGATGGCGAAGGTGAAGAATACGGTGATGGTGGCCCCGTGTGGTGGCAGTGGCCATGGTGACGGCGGCCTTGGTCGCGGTGGCCATGGTGGCGTTGGCAACAGTGCCGGTGGCATTGTGTGGTGGCGATGGTAGCGCATGGTGGCGTTGGCAAAGGCCACGGTGACGGTGGCCCTGCGTGGTGGCGGTGGCCATGGTGGCCATGGTGGCACGTGGTGGCCATGGTGGCAGTGCCAGCTCTGCTGAGCGGTGTGCTGATGCTGCCAGCCCTCAGCATTATTAGTACTGCCAGCATAATTGAGTCAGCGGGGCCTCCAAAGGAGCAGCTTTAGTGTCAATCTGACTCCTTGCCTCTCACTTTTTCTCTCTCTCTCTCTCTGTCTTTCTTCCTCTCTCTCTCTCTCGCTCTCACTCTCTCTTTTTTTCTCTATTTTGTCTTGGTCTTTTTCTCTCTCGCTCTCCTCTCTCTTCTCTTCCACTCTCCTTCTCTCTTTCCCTCTAGTCTCTCACTCACCCACTCTCTCCCTCCTCTCTCCATCTCCCTCACTTTTGCCCTGTCAGCAGTCTGCCACTTTCTCTTTCTCTCTCTACCTTTCCCCTTCTCTTGCCTTCTCTGTCTCTCATCCTACCCCCCACCTCTCTCCTTTTCTCTCTCTCCCTCTCCCTGTCCATATATCTCTCTCCTTCTGTCTTCCTTGCTTCCTCTCTGCCTCTTTTTGTCCATATACCTCTCTCTCTCTCTCTCTCTCTCTCTCTCTCTCTCTCTCTCTCTCTCTCTCTCTCTCTCTCTCTCTCTCTCTCTCTCTCTCTCTCTCTCCTTCGCCCAGCCCCTCCATGACAGCTCCTTCTGTTGTGTGAGTCTGTAGCACTGGGCGCTTGTCTGAGGTCTGGCACCCTCCCCGTCCTACCCCCTGCCTCCCCCCTGCCTCCCCCCTGCCTCCCCCCTGCCTCCCTCCTGCCTCCCCCCGTCCTACCCCCTGCCTCCCCCCTGCCTCCCTCCTGCCTCCCCCCTGCCTCCACCGCCTCCTGAATATGCATGAGGAGCCACCATTATTTGCATTACTCACTCCCTCTCTCTCTCCCTCTTTCTGTCTATATCCCTCTCTCCCTCTTTCTCTCCCTCTCTCTCTCCCTTTCTCTCTCTCTCCCTCTTTCTGTCTATATCCCTCTCTCCCTCTTTCTCTCCCTCTCTCTCTCTCCATCTCTCTCTCTCTCTCCCTCTCTCTCCCTCTTTCTGTCTATATCTCTCTTTATGTCTATATCCCTCTCTCCATCTCTCTCTCTCTCTCCCTCTCTCTCCCTCTTTCTGTCTATATCCCTCTCTCCCTCTTCCTCTCCCTCTTTATGTCTATATCCCTCTCTCCCTCTTTCTCTCCCTCTCTCTCTCTCTCTCTATCTCTCCCTCCTTTTCACCATTATTTGCATTACTCACTCCCTCTCTCTCTCTCCCTCTTTCTGTCTATATCCCTCTCTCCCTCTTTCTCTCCCTCTTCCTCTCTCTCCCTCTCTCCCTCCTTTTCGCCATTATTTGCATTACTCGCTCCCTCTGCCTCTCTCTGTCCATATCCCTCTCTCCCTCTTTCTCTCTCTCTCTCTGCCTCTCTTTCTCTCTCTCTTTCTCTCCCTCTCTCCCTCCTTTTCGCCATTATTTGCATTACTCGCTCCCAGGAAAGACAGCGCAGAAAGGCGACAGGCATCAACATTTGTGCAGCACCACGTTTGGAGAGCAGAAGTGTGATTTTTTGTGTGTGCATGGATGTGTTTTTTTTCTGTGTTTTCTGTGTATGTGTGTGTGTGTGTGTAATTGTGATTGCGTGTGTATGTGTGTTAAAGCGTGGGTGTGTGTGTGTGTGTGATTGTAATTGTGTGTGTGTGTGTGTGTGTGTGTGTGTGTGTGTGTGTGTTGAAGCGTGGGTATGTGTGTGTGTGTGTGATTGTAATTGTGTGTGTGTGTGTGTGTGTGTGTGTGTTACAGCGTGGGTATGTGTTAAACTGGCGTGAGGAGCAAACTGCAATGTACAGCTCTGTATGTGTCTGTGTTAACATCGCACATGTGGGCTTCTGTGTGTGTTTCTCACATGAGTGTTCTGTGTGTGTTTCTCACATGAGAGTTCTGTGTGTGTGTCGCACATGAGAGTTCTGTGTGTGTGTCGCACATGAGAGTTCTGTGCATTGCCATGTGTGTTTATTTGACATATCATCTGAACACACAAACGTGTAATTGTGTGTTTGTGTGCTTCCGTGTTTTTGTATGAATGTGTGTATGTATGTGTACATGCTTCTCTGTGTGTGTGTGTGTGTGTGTGTGTGTGTGTGTGTAATGTTTTCCTCCCCTCGCTGGTGTTAAGAGAGAGTTGTGAGTGTTGTACGATGTTGACATTATGGATTTTCCTCAAGGTGACTGCGCGCGTTTGGTTTATTCAGCAGCGTGAGGCGAGTCTCTTAGCGCTCTTATTCAAGTCCCTGCTCCCGCACGCCCACCATCGTCCCATTATGCTCACACTCCAGCAGGCCACATCACACACACACACACACACACACACACACACACACACACACACACACACACACACACACACACACACTCCAAACAGGCCACATCACACACACACACACACACACACACACACACACACACACACACACACACTCCAAACAGGCCACATTACATGCACACACACACACACACACACTCCAGCAGGCCACATCACATGCACGCACACACACACACACACTCACACTCCAACAGGCCACATTACATGCACCAGTATGCCCACGTCTTTAGATAATGGCCTATCTGCCAAATGCGTGTGGCCCTCGTGAACATCCCATTGTCTGGGAAACCATGAAAGTGCTGCGTATCCTCACACACACACACGCACACACTCACGCACACATACACACACACACACACACATATACACACACATACACACAAACACACACACACACACATGCATGCACAGACACACGCACACACATATACACACACACACACACATGTGCACAGACAGATACACACACACTCATGCACGCACAGACACACACACACACACACACACACGCACGCACGCACACACACTCACAGACACACACACTCGTGGGTTTGTCTTCAGCACACAATGCCCTAACCATCATATCTTATTCACTCCACACAGTAGGGATCCCTGTGTAGCCAGAAGCAGGCCGAATGAGATGGGGACAATATTGCAGATGGAGTGTGTGTGTGTGCATGTGTGTGTGTGTGCGTGTGTGTGTTTGCGGACGTATGCTTGCGTTTTCTCTTTAGATGGAAACGGAGGCAATCACTTACAACAGATTTCTTCATCGCAGGCTGCTCTGATGCAGAGAGATTGATGTTCCTATGCTGACATCTCCTACAGCATTCTCTATCAGCAAACACACAGGGCAGCATTTCAGTCTGAATGTTGTGTTCAATGGGCCTCTGAATGCCTTTGTCCTGCCTTACTGTAAATCACACTTAGTGGAATTCATGGTGTTTTGGAGAAAATTGATGACTGACAAAATACACGTGGATTTAAATCTGCTATTGTTAATGAAATAATGTTTGGGTAGGAGTTCTTCCTGGACTCTTGAATGACATTATATGTCAGTAATAGTTGAGAAAATGCTAAGGCCCTCTCTATGTCAAATCATAAACATGCCCTTGATGTACATGCATGGCCATAAACATCCATTAAAACCATATGTTGACATGTTTTGGCATCAAGCCTTCATCATTGCACCTTAAGCTAATAAAGCCTGAACTCTGACGCAGGTTTGATATCGACCTGACAGGTGTGTTGTTCGCTACTCATAATGTTGCTCTCGGATGAACACTGTAGTTTTTCAAGAGCTTGGTTTGGAAACAGACTCAGGTAAATTAACTTATAGTAAAAGAGCACTTGTTCTAATGAATGAGCCAATAGGCTTTATTTCCCTAGCGAAACAAAGCTATTTGACTCTACTATTAGTATGTTTATTTCTCACTCTGAGTAATCCTACACAGGTTTGTCACTTTGTTTTACAATATGTTTAAAACAGGACCCAGGCTGCTTAAAGGGCCAAACATGCCCTGCTTCTTACCCTTTGCCAAGTACTGTTAAATTGAAGCATATCACATTTGTATCTCGGTTGTAGTCCCTGTTACAGTATACTAATTACTCATTTATATGTGGTTTAAGGAAAACAGAAAATACTTGTGTACTAAGGAACTGCGCTGTTTGGGATAACACTTAGCATTTTTATCCTGATATTTATTACTCCTAGCTTTTTCAATGCTACTCTTGCCATGAGTTTGGGCGGTCTAGGTTGGGTTTGTTTTCTGTTTCCAGTTGGTCCCGGTAAAATTTATTACAAAAAAAACAAGTCATATGTAAGTATATATAAATCTCTTACTGCGATAAGGACCAATACATCATAACAAGTAGATGCCTGCGTTTGCATGTCAGTACCCCCCTAGTGTAGATATCACAGAAATGAATGTACCTTTAGCACTTAGGTGTGTTTCTCGCCTGAGAGCAGCATGTATTTTAGTCCCAGAGTGAGCTGTGAAGAACTAAATTTATGTATAACCTGGTGTTGGTGGATTTGTTATTCACCTGCATTAAATTCTTCAGGTGTTGGGACTCTGTAAGAATGCAAATAGTAAATGCATTGAAGCAGACGCAGTAGCTGAGAGCTGCTTTAGCGCTGTGCTTGGCCATTTTGTACTACACAGAAGGCGAAATGACTGTCTGAGTCTGTGTTTGCATATAACAACAACAACAAAAAAAACCTGAAAAATATCACAGTAGCCATTGCTGCTTGTTCCCCTGTCCTGTTCGTAATGGGTGGCATCATTTGTGCAAAATGGGATTATTCTGGGGCTGCTTAGCCAGGCGGGGAGAAGCTAAGTAGGCCTGCTGATGTAGGGTCACAAATGAGGTAAATAAAGCACAGGCTGTGGCAGGCACAGTGTGCTTGGTGGATCTGCTGTACGCAGGACTGCTCCACCTGCCCCGCTCTCAGCAGGACCTGCAGGTCCTCTCAAGACATTCGGGTGATTAAGGCGTTTCAGTTGCTTGTGGTGCGCAGTGCAGCAACAAAGCTTTGGCACTCATTTGTGCGGCATATAAATGTACACATGGGTTTCACATTCAGGTTTCTCAAGAGATTTGGGTGATTAAGATATCGGGGTGCTTGTGGTTTCTCAAGAGATTTGGGTGATTAAGATATCGGGGTGCTTGTGGTTTCTCAAGAGATTTGGGTGATTAAGATATTTGGGGGTGCTTGTGGTTTGCAGCTGAGCTGTGTAGGATAAGACATTATGTTACTGGTACACGTATCTAAACTTTTAAAGCAACAGTCAGGAGGTTTTTACGTAAGACTTGTGCTGTACTAGCTGATAAAGGGGGGCAAAAAGTATGCGGCAGTGTAAGCAGAATTGTCGTGCGCCCTGTTTAGAGTTGATGTATCATCGGAACGATTTCAAAACATTACACACACTTAAGATTATAAAACCTTAGTGCTGCTTACAGTAAAGCAAATAAATAAACCAAGAAATAAAGACATGATCAGAGTGCTGGGACACACGTGTGATATTACATTGCGCACTTAGAAAATGTAAGCACCAAATATTTCACCATGTACCGCAAGTAAAACACAACTACATGGTATTACATTTTGGTACACAGTGTGTTTCACTGTAGGGTTAATGTAACAAGATGTAACAAGGCCAATGTAATACAAAGTGTCAATCATACAAAAATGTCTGCTGTGATTTACAAGTTGAGCTACAACAACTCATATATAAGTATATATGATATCTATATATAAATCTCAGCTTCTTTCCTTTCATACACACACA
Source organism: Coilia nasus (assembly GCA_027475355.1). Taxonomy (NCBI): domain Eukaryota; kingdom Metazoa; phylum Chordata; class Actinopteri; order Clupeiformes; family Engraulidae; genus Coilia; species Coilia nasus. The sequence goes on along the minus strand of CM050217.1, from coordinate 5,471,497 downwards.
CACACACATGCACACATGCACACACACACATGCACACACGCACACACACACATGCACACACGCACACACACACACACACGCACACACACATGCACACATGCACACATGTACACACGCACACATGCACACATGTACACACGCACACACACACACACATGCACACACACACGCACACACACATGCACACACACACACGCACACACACATGCACACATGCACGCACGCAGGCGCACACACACACACACACACACACATACCTGTGAGCTACCAGTTGTATATGAGAGTACAGTCATCCGGTCTACCTTGAAGAAGCACTTAAAGACTGTTCTTGTCCATGTGTTTGCTTGCTCTATTCTACTTTGTTATGCTCTTGTTTACCCTGTACTTCGTGGCATACAGTATCTGTCGCTTTCTGACTTCTATTGTAAGTCGCTTTAGATAAAAGCGCCTGCTAAGTGTAATGTAATATCATGTGATTTTGTGGCATATGTAGCCTACTGTAAATGTAGAGTGAATGTGTGTGTTCACACCTTCACAACAGAAGTCCACAACAGAAATGTGGTTGTAGAGAAACAGACAAACAGTGGAGTATCACCATATCTGTCCTGTCCCGTGTGAAACTAAAGCCGTTTTGTTTTTCAGCGGTTAGCTTTATTTGGTGTTTTTGATTTCAGTGTGGAGTCAAAATGTCACAAAACATGCGGCACAGCAGAAACCCTAACTCAGTTGTGGGATGGCAGTTTCATGACATTCCATCTAATACTGGGGGCTGCTGACTCTTCGGGCTTCTATAAAACTGAGCCTGTGGCTAGCATGAAACACCACACCACATGAGCTTGAAGCTCGATTTCTGCTGTCAACACCTTTAAAGATGCAGACTGTAATTCTGGTTGTAGATATTTGTGTTCAGCAGCCAATCGAATTACACCCCTTTCGTCCATGCTTCTGATTGGCTGCCACTGGTCATGGCTAGGTGTCATGGCCATTTTCGCATGTCCGGTGTATGGCCACATGAGTTGTTTGCTTGTTGTTTAGAGATGCTAAACAGAGAGCAAGAGGGCCATTCAAGAACGCCAACATTTTTACATTTATATAGCACTTTAATTTTTATAAGGCACCAAAAAGTGCTTTACAGTGAAGGGGAACCTCACTTACCACTTTAGGTGCATAGCACCCACCTGGGTGATGCACAACATTCATGATGACAGTGCCTTTCATTCAGAGATGCTGCCTTTCCTCAGTGCACCCAGCTTTCATTCTACCAGACTTTTTATCAAGCGTCCTATCCCCAACATAGTTAAAGGCTAAGGGACCCAAGACAAAGAGCTGTTTTAGATTGGGAGAAAAAGAAAACACCTTGTGCTTACATGAAGCCTTCCTCTATACTTTTCCGCTGTCTTTAGAAAGGTCTAAGTTCCTGAGTGCACAGCATTTTTAAGCGGGATCTTGAAAGCGCCTTCCTTTTCATTATTTTTTCCTTATTTTTTCTTTCTCTCATTCGCCCCTTTCCTTCTAAAGATGGGGTTGATGTTTCATCTCTCGCTGTCGTGTCCCACCCACATAGACTCGAGGTACGAACACAAGCCTCAGAATTTCACACGCTCTGCCTTCTCAAGACGGCGGTGCATCTTCTGTCTTTCACTCAGAGAAAGTCAAAGTGAAGAGGGAGGGAGAGAGAAGGAGCAATTGGATGAGGCATAACGAAAGAACCGACGCGAGATGGAAAGAGAACTGAAGGAAAATTGAATGTCAGATGCGTCACAAGGATGGAGATTTGAAATGTGCATGTCTGAGTGTGTATACACACACACACATGCGCATGCACGTGCACACACACACACACACACATACACACACCTACACAGAGTAAGGGCAAAAAAAAAGGTTGTGTATGAGAGAGGACAGTGTTTAAAGATGTAAATCGTACAGTAGCCCTTCATTCCATTGTAGGTAATATTTTATGAGTCTGGTGGTGACTGACTGTCTATTCTTGTAGTTAGTGCTTCAACTGCAGCAAGTCAGGAGAGAATGAATGACTGAGGGAGGGAGTGTGGGGGAGAAGAGGAATGAATAAATGTGTAATATGAAGTAAAACAAAGACATAGGCATAAAAAAGTGACTCTGAGTCTAACACCGTGTCCTACAGTAACTGCAAGCGACGCGATCAAATGTGTGCAACAAAATCAGTTTGATTACTGTATTTGCTATCGGGCGGTCATAACTCAATGTGACGTAAAGCAGTGTGACACAACACAATGCTACGCGACTTCTATAAAGCCTTTTTGTCACTCGGCCCGTTTCTATTTTAGTTGCATCATGTTGACATGGACTTGGGAACAAAGATACACATCTAAGGAATATAACGGATTTCATGTGGACATAAAACATTCAGCACGACGCAATAGTCAAACAGTTGCTTGCAGTTAGGACACAGTGTAAGATCCCTCTGCTTATGTCCTGTTTTGTTGGTCTCCACCATTCCCTGGGGCAGGGACAGAAGGAGTCATATCCATTACCCTACACAAGCGCCCTTAGATAGAGGCGATATGGAGAGGCCTCAGATCATCACCAAAATGAGCGCAGATGAAAGAAAAGAGACATCGTGCGTGTGTGTGCGTGTGTGTGTGCGCGCGTGCGTGCGTGTGCGTGCGTGTGTGTGTGTGTGTGTGTCTGTGTGTGTCTGTGTGTGTGCGTGTGTGTCTTCAGTCACCAACAGTTAGTGTGCTATTGCACACCCCATTGGCTAATTAACAGGTGCACTCAAATAAGCAAGCTGTTGCTGTGTTTCTGTTTGGGTATGTGTGTTTGGGTATGTGTGTTTGGGTATGTGTGTCTGTGTGTGTCTGTGTGTGTGTGTGTCTGTGTGTGTGTGTCTGTGTATGTGTGTGTGTGTTTGGGTATGTGTGTGTGTGTGTGTGTGTGTGTGTGTGTGTGTGTGTATGTGTGTGTGTGTGTGTGTGTGTGTTTGTGTCTTTTTTTAACATGGCATGCTTACCATGTAGGTTGGCCTTCTGACAAAAGGAGCTGTTACACAGCTTTGCATCCGTTCCAGTATGTATTCTTAACTATCAGGTGCTAATACAGAGCCTGCCAAGCTGCACTTTAATCCAAATCCTTCAAAACATTTCACTTTTTCCCCACTGCTTCCTATTCTTTATTCGGAAAAATATCAATAAAGATCCCTCTAAAACAGTTCTTAAGTAATCAGTTTTTTTTATTGTTTTTATTTATTTATTATTATTATTTGTTTTTATCTTAGTATGACCGTGCAGATTTTTAGGACTAAGGGGAGTCTCAATGTGTTTTGAGAGCTTCCTGTTGGAGGAAGAAGGGAGTCTGTTATTATTATTATTATTATTATTATTATTGTTATTATTATTTCTTTTTATTTTAGTAGGACCATGCAGATTTTTAGGGCTAAGGGGAGTCTCAATGTGTTTTGAGAGCTTCCTGTTGGAGGAAGAAGGGAGTCTGTTATTATTATTATTATTATTATTATTATTATTATTATTTATTTATTTATTTATTTATTTTTTAGTAGGACCATGCAGTTTTTGGGGATAAGGGGAGTCTCGATGAGTTTGGAGAGCTTCCTGTTGGAGGAAGAAGGGAGTCTGTTATTGTTATTCTTCTTCTTCTTCTTCTTCTTCTTCTTCTTCTTCTTCTTCTTCTTCTTCTTCTTCTTCTTCTTCTTCTTCTTCTTCTTCTCCTTCTTCTTCTTCTTCTTCTTCTTATTATTATTTGTTTTTATTTTAGTAGGACCATGCAGTTTTTGGGGATAAGGAGAGTGTCGATGAGTTTGGAGAGCTTCCTGTTGGGGGATAAAGGAAGTCCGTCTCATGTGTGTACAGGCAGAGAGCCGGCGTGGAGGTCTGAGGTGTTGGGTTTCCCTCAGTGCTTGGGTTACATCTAATCTAATTTATTGCAGCGTCGTACGTGTTGTTCTAAAAAAAAAAAAAAAACTATTAGGTGAAAATAAAGGAGGAGGATTGGGTGTCATTTAAGATTTGCCGCTCGGATTTATCTACAGTAATGTGCGGATAATATTTCTCCCGCTGTATCACGAGCACTTGTCATTGTGCCTAACCCCCTAGTAATTCATTATAGCATACTGCACCTAATTCCGCTAATTGCCAAAGACAGGCATTAACTACACTCAAGCCAGATTAGGCTTCTATCGCTGAAACTGCAGAGGAACACAATCAGTGTCCTCAAAAAAGGGATGCGGGATAGGATGTGGTTGTGCGTATGTGTGTGTGCGTGTGTGTGTGTGTGTGTGCGTGTGTGTGTGTGAGCGGCTACACGGGGATCCTGTTGCTCCGCATGTTAGTGACACTATTTGTTTTCGAGGCTCCTGAGTATCGGTATCACCCGCTGTGCGGAAATGCGCCATGGTGATTAGGAAGCGTGCACGTCGGCCAGGACTGATAACGAGGCCCGCATGGAAGGGTGAGCAGACATTCGGGCCAAGATGGCAGAGAAGAGCCTACCTGTCGCCTAGTGCTTCTGCAGGTATCATTTCAATGTCTCCAGACACTGGAGACATGTTTCAAAGGCTAGGTGTGTTTACCGATGAACTGTGTGATTCATTTGTGTTGGGGACTGTGTTCCAAAACACGTCTTTCTTTGCCTTTCTATCATTCTTTGTTTCCTCTGCTGTTTCTCCTGTATACTATCTTCTATCTCCAGCCTCCTGGCATATACAAAAGCTTTCTTTCCCTTTTGTGTCTTTCTCATGTGTATGTGTGCATGCAAGCACCCATGCACACACACATGACACACACACACACACACACACTCAGCCTTCTGCTCTCAGACAGAACTGGTATATGTCATCTGTGTAATTAGCCGAGCGTATGGGCGCAGCATCATTAGCACTGAGAGCATAGAGAGAGACGGATAGAAAGAAATAGAGAGAGAGAAAGATGGATAGAGAAACAAAGAGGGAGAGAGAGGGAGGGAGAGAGGGGGAGAAAAAGAGATAGCGATAGAGAGGGATGGAGAGAGAGAGGGAGAGAGAGAGATAGAAAGAGATAGAGAGTGAGAAAGGGGGGACAGAGAGAGAGAGAGAGAGATAGAAGGAGATAAGATAGAGAGTGAGAGAGGGGGGAGAGAGAGAGAGTCAGAGAGAGAGAGAGAGCGATAGAGAGAGAGAGAGAGAGAGAGAGAGAGAGAGAGAGAGAGAGAGAGAGAGAGAGAGGAGAGAGAGAGAGAGAGAGAGAGAGAGAGAGAGAGAGAGAGAGAGGGAGAGATGAGCTGGGCGTGACTAGGAGGGGCTGGGCGGGCAGCATGGCTCATCTTAATCACGGCCATTAATGATGCATGCCACATACTGTACCTACCAGGGCCCTGGCATGCCATGGCAGCGTCACGTTTCCATCTCCAGATGTCTGTCGCTGACTTCCTGTCATCCCTCATCCATTCTGGGCCCAATCTCACCCTCCCATCTATCTGCCCCCCTCAGTCTTCCCCTCCTCCCCCTCCTCCTCCTGCTGGAAATGGCACCCAAATGCCGTCTGCTCTCTCCAATTTTAGGAATTCTTTTGTCTCATCCATGGATGTTATTTCTGGGTTTCAAAAATGTGTGTGTGTGTGTGTGTGTGTGTGTGTGTGTGTGTGTGTGTGTGTGTGTGTGTGTGTGTGTGTGTGTGCGCGCCTATGTGAGGTTATTCTGGGTTTCAAAATGGGGTGGTGTACCAACACTGATGTAGTGAGTTCAGATGTGTGTGTGTGTGTGTGTATGTGTGTGTGTGTGTCTGTGTATGTGTATGTGTGTGTGTGTGTGTGAATAGAATAAAACAGAATAGTATAAAAACGTATTAATCCCTTGGTGAGGTCTCTTCAGGGAAATTGGGAAGGTGTGTGTGTTTCTGTTCCATATATGTGAGTTTGGACTGCCATACAAACAGAGCACAGCTCTCTACATGCTTAATTCATGCATTCTAGGTGCTCTATGTTGATGTGTTAAGACTCGTTACACGCTCCTTATGGTTGTTTGTACAGGAGGGTCACTGAGAGAAAGTGAGGGTTAAAAAAGTTTACCCCTGAAAACCTTTCCCCATTACCCTCCCAGAAGCTCCACTTGCACCACGGCACTTCAGCTGTTCTCTTCGCACTGTGAAAGTCTCGTGGAGGTCTACAGTAGGGCTCGGCTCGGGCCATTATCATCCATGACTTTGGAAGCCGAGTCTGCCTACTGTACTGCATGCTGGGCCTGCCTGCGGTCAAGAGCACTACAGAAAGCTAAACGCAGCTGAACTCCGGGTGTTGTTTTTGCTTCCTCTTTTTGTTGGCAGCCTCTTTAAGTCCAGTGTGCTCTGCCCTTCATACAGTATGCAGCCAACAATTACCCATTTTGAATTTTTACTATATATGAAGTCTTGACACAAGGAGCCAGCATGGAAAAGCAGGAGCACTTGTATTCCACGATGACTGGCTAAAAGCCAGTTGTCATGGCGAAAGTCAGTTGTTCCCGTTAATGGGTCCTTTCACGATCACTCATCTCAGGATGTAAATTGCGCTTCTTTTCTTCTCCCCTCAGTACGAAAATTGGCTCCCATGCCATTGGATCCTCTCATCTCATTACGCCGTGGCTCAAGGGTGGAAACACACGTTAAGAGAGAGAGAGGGAGAGAGAGAGAGGGAGAGACAGAGAGAGAGAGGGAGAGAGGGAGAGAGAGAGAGAGAGAGAGAGAGAGAGAGAGAGAGAGAGCTGCTGGCTGCAGATTATCAGGAAGTCATGTGAGATGTGTGCTCAAACTATGTGAATCATTAGCTCAAATGATATGATATGATACGTGTGTGTGTGTGTGTGTGTGTGTGTGTGTGTGTGTGTGTGTGTGTGTGTGTGTAAGTACTTACAGTTTTTTTGACAAGGGAAGCACTCCAGTGAGTGCCCATATAGATTAATGATATACAAAGCTCAATCAGAAACATTACCATCATCAGAATGTAAAGGGGAGATCTGATGTGTAAAGCAGTGAAATAATAAGTTAAGATGACATGAACATCAGTGAAATTCTAGTCAGGACTTTGAATATTTCTGGACCAGACTGTTTTCTTTGCATGTTCAAGGCACTGACAGATGGCGTGGGCTCACACTAGAGGTATGCGCACACAAAACAAATCAGAAATAGAGATAGGAGAGGGAGAGTCCTCAAACTCAATCCTCAAAAGCTATTGGATTAGAATCACTCTGTGAAATATAAACATACCACACTTTGCCTGTCTGCTGTTTCAATGCATACTCCAACACCTTTGTGAATTTTATCAATACACTAACCCCCCAACACACACACACACACACACACACACACACACACACACACACACACACACACACACACACACACACACACACACACTGCTAAGCAACTTCCACCACCCACTCACTGGCTTGGCCACCCCAGTAAGCCTGCTAAGTGTAACCTGTCCGGCCAGCCTGCTTTGGGAAGGGCCAGTGTGTGTCTAACATCACTATGTATTAAATCACACCTAATGAGCATCACTGTGCTCTTCTGGAGGGCTGGAGGCGTGCAGGGGCGTGTCTGACATCTGGAGGCCGTGGCAGGAGGCTGAGGCTAAGTCTATGACCGCGGCTAAGGTGGTATGGGCAGGCATGTTTTGTGTGTGTGTGTGTTTGTGTGTGTGTGTATAATTGTATGTGTGAACGCGTGTGTGTGTGTGTGTGGCTGGGTGGGGGGGGTGTGGAGTAGCCATGACAGCTGAGTGATTGACAGCGAAGGCGGGGCCGTGCGGTGCCAGACGATGCTAAGCTGCCAGCACTCGTGCTGCGTGAGCGGAATTAGCAACGAGCGGGCGGCGGGAATCGCAGATGCTGTCACGATTTCGTCAACAGACAAGCTGAGCACCTCGCGCCGCGCGCCAAAAAAGAAAATGTCTGCTGACTGGCAGGGGAGGGGGCCGCGGACGGGCGGAGGAGGTGGAGGAGAAGGAAGGTGGAAATAGGATTACCCAGCAGCAGAGGACGTTGAAATATAACTCTGGCCTGGCTTGACACGCTCTGCCACATATCCCTGCCTAGTCATGTCCCAGCCTTCCTAACGTCTTGTCAGCTGATGGCCAGCTAAACCATGCTGGATGATGGAGTGACTATAAGCTGTACCTGCCTCTTATCAGATGCCCAGGGAACGCAGATGACTGCACGCAACAAATAAAAGCTTTTGAGACAACTTAATGTATGCTCATTCTACCAAAAAATGAGTGGTCCATGCACAAGAATGGCCACAATTTTTTTTCACGATATTTCCAGCAGAGTAGACCCTCCGATTATTGGTCCTTAGGGTCAGAGTTAACAAAAAAAAAACACAAATAAAAAGTATGGCAGACTATGTCAGGTTCCACCTATTTTACTGAGCTTTTGAGACTTTGGCTCCCTGGCTATAAACACAAAACCGCCCAGAAAACTCAATCACTTCAGGTCTGGTTAGCAAATGCTAAAACCTGGACCACCTTAATCATTGTGCAGTCATCTCAATCAAGTCGTGTTAATTATACTGCCTTTAAGCTGTCAAAGGTTGCTGCTGTTTTCATGTCATTTGGAAATGGATGTAAACTGACTGAAAGCTCTTGGGTGGTAGGAGTCCAGGGCAGCTTGGGCAGGGGATCCAATCGAGCACGCGCTGACTGGGGGGAAAGAGCAGGAACACAGAGAAGGATATGATTGAGACGAAGCAAGCTAATGCAGAACCAGCACATGAAGGACAGAAGGAGGAAAAGCACAGCCTGTGCCCTGTGCCTGTGTGGGACTTTTGTTGTTTTTTTATTATTTTGAGCAGAATGAGATTTGGCATCACAGTCGGCTGCTGTCTGTTCTAAGATGGCGCTATGAGTGAGGAGACTCCCCACGAGAGTCGCAGGCTGTGTGGGGGGGTGGGGGTGGGGGTGGGGGCTTGGGTGGTGGCAGGGTTGGGCGGCTGTTGTGGTAGGGTGTGTGTGTGCTTGAGGGGGTGCTTCTCTGAGTGGCTCACCATACCCGGGGAAGCAGACATATCCTCAGGCTCTGAGTCTCCCCTCTAATAACACACCCATTCGGTGTTGTAATTAGCTTGGCTGCACACTGGAGCAAGTGAAGTGAAGTGGCAGTAGCTGTCTGATGTGTAAGGTGTCAGTGGGAGCTGAGGTAAACATAATGGTTGTTATGGCTGCGTCAACGCTGACCCTGAGCTTCAATGTCGCATTCCATACTGTTTGTACAGACAGACTGGTTTCTTTTTCTATTCTGATATACAGAATTGTGCCATAACAAATATGCTGGACGTCACGGCTCAGCTGCTGTCGTCATGGTGAAATGATAGTCATTTCATATAGCTGTCTTCGTGCTCGCTTTAGCGCCTCATGTAGGTTGCTTTTAAAACAAGGCAAGAGCCTATTAGCATGTGAATGTGCTATTATTAAATATTCAAGAAGGCACATGTGCACGAGAGCAGACATCTGAATTGGTATCAACAGCTTGTAATAATTACACATCATCTCTCTCCGCTCCTGCACATCGCTCACAGGGCCACAGTAACCTGAATAGGCTTCAGGAGCTTGGGTAATTGCAGTGTGGTGTGTATGTGTGTGTGTGTGTGTGTGTGTGTGTGTTTGTGTGTGCAGCTGGGCTGGGTACACCCCATTCTTTTGTGACCAGGTGGAAATGGACAGACCCCTGCATGCCCACCCCCCACTACCACTCTTTGGAGCATTTCTCTCTTGTCTGCACCTAGCTACAGTTGCATCCCACCGCCACTTCTGCGCAACATGAAAACAAGCGCATCAATCTACATGCAAAAACAAGTCAATACGGCACCTCTCAGTAGTAATCTGTTTCTCTTTTCTTCTCTCTCTTTCCTCTTGCTTGCTATCTGTGCAGAGCAATGGGAAGGGTGCATTGGCTGAGGTAATGAATGGCCAATGCAGAGCTGTCACTGGAGACAAGATGAAGTGTGTCTGTTCCACAGTGCTCTGTGTGACTTTGATCCGCCATCACTGCCACACTTCTCAGTAAATCTCCTCTGGTCCCAGCCCCTAAACGAGTGTCCTCGAGCCTCCTACATGTGTGACCGAGGAGCTGGAGAAGTTACATACAATATGATGTGTTTTTCCCCTGCGCTCCAGCATGTGCTAAATCAAAGGTGGAGTGGAAAAAAAAGTAAATTGTTATTAATAACTGACAGCCCACCCACACACTGACCAGTGGCTGTGCCCCCTCTGTCCTCTCACAGAGCCAGGAGCCCTATGCCCCCACACCCCCTCCTCTCCAGCAGGGCTTCATTAGCCATCGCCTCCCCGCGCGCTCCCACACTGGCACCATGCTGTAACTGAATCACCCTGGCAGCTCCTGTGGAGAAACATGAGCCTGGGTGGAGGCGAGAGGAAGAGAGGGAGATGGTGGTGGTGGAGGTGGAGGAGAAGGAAAGAGAGGAGGAGGAGGAGGAGGAGGAGGAGGTGGAGAGGGGTGCTGGGGAGAGCCGGCAAAAGAGAGGAGTGAACGAGGGAGAGACTGAACGAGGGAGGGATGGAGAAAGAAGTGGGCGGAGGCAAGAAGAGAGGGAGGTGGTGGTGGTGGAGGAGGAGGAAGAGGAGGAGGAGGAGAAGGAGGAGGGGAAGGGGGAGGAGGAGAGGGGTGCTGGGGAGAGCCGGCGAAAGAGAGGAGTGAACGAGAGAGGGAGCGAGGGAGCGAGTGATGGAGAAAGAAGTGGGCAGAAAGAAGGCCCTGGAAGGACGCAGTGATCGAGTGCCATTTAGGAGAGTGGGAATGGATAGTCCCGTCTCCTGCACCCTCTGCCCCCCACCTCCCCGTGCGCTCTCCAGCGACACCTGACACGGCCCGTCGTTATCTGCCAGCTGCACCTTGGCCAGGAGGCGGAGGAGAGAGACGTCCATCTCCGCTCGCTGCTCTTCGCTCGCCATTTGCCACTCGCCGCCACAGCCCCATGCCACAATGTCTCCATCCACATGAAGTGCTGCTCCCCCCCACACTATTCTCATGCAAATCCAGAGTCGCTTATTTATTTATTTTTGTTTATTAGGTGGGGAAAGGTCAGTCGATTGGACGCTGTCCATTCCCCTTCTGACAGTGTGGCGCCACTTCAATTCGGGAACAAGGACTCTTCATGCTCTTCCATCTGTCTCTCTCTCTTCCTCTCTCTCTCTCTTTCTCTTTGTCTCTGAGACTCTCTCTCTCTCTCTTCCTCGCTCTCTCTCTTTTCCTCTCTGTTTTTCTCTCTCTCTTATCCTTTGTCTCTCTCTCTTCCTCTCTCTCTCTCTCTTTCTCTGTCTCTCTCTCTCTTTCTCTCTCTCTGTCATCCTTTCTCTCTCTCTCTCTCTCTCTCTCTCTCTCTCTCTCTCTCTCTCTCTGCCTTTGACGCTGTCAGATTAAAAGTTTGTCAGTGTGGCCGTCACACTGGCCTGCTGCTGAGCAGCACAAGGAAGGAGCGGCCTTTACGTGTCAGAGCATTTTGATTTATTGATTTATTTGGGCCGCTCGCTGACCCCACGCCTATTCATGTATGCATTTCTGGTCGCCTGGTCGCTAACCCCACACCTATTCATGTATGCATTTCTGGTCGCCTGGTGATGTGGGACCTTTGCAACGCCCCTTTTCACTGAGTCCCTGGTGGCTTTTGAAACCCTGCAGCCAACCCACGGGCGAAACAGGGAAGAGGCAGAATAGGCTGTTTTTGTGAGGGGGTTGGGGCAGGTTTATGCCCTCAGGTTTAATGGTCACCAGAGGCTAGTTTTCTAGTTAAAGATGACATTTCTAGTCACCTTGAGAGACAGAGAGGTGTGGGATGAACGGGAGAATGGCTCTGTGACATCTCCACAAATAACTTGCTCGCTTGTCTGTCTTGCTTCTCTGGAAGAGGCCAAGTTGATGCCAAGCGCTTCTCAACACACCAGTTCTTTTGTAATTATTTACTCTTCTTCAGTGGCCCCTTGCTCGATGTCCCCTAGATAATTAACTGTGTAGGACAAATAATTACTAAGCTTTGTAGTCGCACTTCTTGAATTAGTTTTTCCATTCATTGTTGTCTTAACATCTTAAGGGGTTTGTCTCCTTTTATCCTCTTCAGTGTTTTTCCCAATCTCCCTAACAGTAAACAGACACAGTCGGCAGCTCCTTTGTTGAAACAAAAAATTCAATATGCAGCTAGACATTCTTCCACGGCCCATAGAAAACCCTCGAGTGCTTCCGTGAGTTTACGTCTCATCTGCCGTGTAGCTTCCCTGTGCCGTCGCTGCCACGCTTGAGAAGCTCTGAGCCCGAGCAGGTTACCTCTCAGGCGGATCCATTCGTATGGCTCCCGCCAGAGGCAGCGGAGTGGAGAGACACCTCTCAAATTTCAGCCGTCAGAAGTAGTGTTGGTGGAAAGGGACGATGACAAATCGTACCGCACTCCACATCTGGAGTGCTTTATTTGCTTTATCAAGTGGTCTTTCGCGTTTTTGTTTTTTTGTTTTGGGACACAGTTTTACAAAAACAAAAATTGTGTATATCTGTGTGACAGATAAGTGTGTGTGTGTGTGTCTGTGTGTGTGTGTGTGTGTGTGTGTTTATGTGTGTGTATTATGTGTCAGCTCACACATGGGTTTGTGTGTGTATATCTGTGAGTGCAAAACAGAGAGAAACGGACTATGTTGTTACCATATATGGTATTTTGTACCCTGAAGGCGTAGTAATTCCTTTGCAGAGACAGCCTGCCCTGATTGTTTATGTGTACCTGAAGCTCTTAGGAAATCCAGTCAGCACGTTATTATAGTTGCTGATAGAATCCATATTAGTGGTTTCCATCAGCATGGAATGCATTAGGGCATTAAACTTTTGATGAACCGAACCCAGGGAGCTAAAAGTGTTGTCACTCTCCTGCATGTGTACCTTGCTTTCACTGCTGTGGCGCTGCATCAAGGAGCTTGCTTTGGGTTCAGCCCTAAATTAAACCATTAATTGCTAACGCCTACGAAAGTAAACATTTCCACTAATGGGACGTACCTGCCGAGTTAATTTGTGACAAACGGAAAAACAAGATGTTTTAAAAACTCTGGTATATCGTGGGGTGCCGGAGGTGATGGGGTGGCCTGGTGTGAATCTCATTTGATGACTGTTTGTTTATGAAATGGCTTCGGCATTTTCATGCTGAGGTTTGGCACTCTCGAATGAGACTTTGCTCATAAAGTCGGTCATGTGTTACAATTCAGCTAACCCCTGTGTAATTTGGTGGAAATTATTGATGCAAACAGTGAGCCTGCTTGCCTATTTATTTCAGAGCAGGCTAGGACTGGATTTCTCAAAGCCATCTGTGTAGATGACCTTCCCTGTCAGTCTGAATGTGCTCACTTGACGTGCACAAAATGATATGTGCTGACTTTGCCTTAATGTTGATATTTAAATGTCAGGGCTCCAGCACTGAATACAATCACAAAACTGTATCAAAAGGGGTTTCTTTCTCCCTTTTCTTTCCCTTCTTTTGTGGAGTCTAACTCCACTGATCACATGGGTTTGAGAGGCTGAGGTATGTGCACCCCCCCACCCCCCACCCCGGCATCCACAGTGTGCATGGTGAGACTTGTGTTTAGGTCTTGCACAAGTAGGATGCACTTATTTTTGTGGCACTATTATTGGATGAAAGGGTCTCGTTTGGTGGGTCTAAATTCAGCAGAACTAATCTAACATATAAATATAATCTTGTTCTTCCTCCTGCAACCACAGCTGAGTCTCAAAAGTCATACAAAAACTCCACAAGTCTCCATCAATCTCCAAATATCACCAAGTCTTCGAGAACATGTCCAGCAGTGTAATAATATCAAAACAAAATCAGGAGGAGTACCAACCTTTAATCAGCGTCCTGTAGAGTAGAGAGCACTGAGCTTTAATGTTATGAGCCAGTCTTTTGCAGATTCAATGCTAGAAGATATTAGCCATAGCTGTGTAACATGCTAATTCTATGCTAGGCTAGTAATGTTTCTGCCAGAAATTATACACTATCAAGCCAACCAGTAAGCAGTTGTGCTATTTGAAGTCCGCCAGCTGAACAGTGGTTTCTAATACTGATACTGACACCAATGCCAATGGTTTCTAATACTGATATTGATATTGACACCAATGCCAATGCTAATGCCAGCACCAATGCCAATACCACTGATGTTCTACCAGTCTGTTATGGCCAGTGTGCTCTTCTATGCTGTGGTATGCTGGGGTGGTAGCACTAGGAAGAGAGACATTGGACGTCTGGACAGACTGGTGAGAAAAGCAGGGTGTGTGGTGGGCATGGAGCTGGAGTCTCTAACTACAATAGCCGAGAGGAGGACCCTGAGCAGGCTGCACTCTATACTGGACAATGACCACCACCCCCTACACACCATTTTCATTAATCAGAGGAGTTTGATTAGTAACAGACTCCGGTCACCCTCCTGCAGGACAGGCTGCAGAAGTCCTTTGTCCCCAGGGCCATACAGCTGTATAACAGCACACAGAAGGAGCTGAGCATCATGGACTGGAGTGCTTGAGCCCACACACACACTCATATGCTGTCCCTGGTGGTGACTCCTATACTACTACTATGGACAACAATATACTGCACTACCCTGATAACTATTGCACTAAAGGACTCTTCCATAACACTGGACAATCTTACTGGAACAATGTAATCTATCTACTATCTATACTATTACTATCTGTAATCTATCTACTGTCTACCGCAAGGCACCTTGTCACGACACTTCTCTACCTCGTGGATTGTTTTTTTTTTTTTTTTCCCCAATTCAGTGAATGTTGTATGAATGCAGATGTGTGCACTATGTTTGATCTGTTTTTGTAATGTGTATTATGTGTATGCTGCTGGACACCTCCATTTCCTTCGGGATCAGTAAACAATCCTGAATTTTGCATGAAAACCAACACCTCTGTACACAGCACTTTGTTCACATCAGGCTGCACTCTTTGATTGTATATGCATACTGAGATGCTGTGCCTATAGTGATGCTTTTTTAACTGCCATATTGCCTATGGATCGATGCGGCTGAAACGTGGTTGGACTGTTGCGATGCACCTCACTGTTTGTTGAGCGAGGGGCAAACAAAGAAAACTGTGACGCTCAAAGTTAAAATCGGTTACATTTTTGGGGTGTTTTTTTCCCCAAGAATGGGTAGTTGCATAGCTACAGTGACAGCTCTGACAGCTGAGTTCCAAATATCAGCACTAAAATATGGAGTACTGTGGCAACAGCAAACGTAGCAACAGCAAACGGACCATGACACCTTCAGCAAGCGTTTTTTTTTTTTTTTTTTTTTGAATACTAGAAATGCTTCTTGCGGCATCTAACTAGCAGCATGAGGGGGTCTGTACTGGGATCAGTGAGAGAGCAGACTGGCCTATGGCAGGCATCTAACTGGCAGCATGAGGGTGTCTGTACTGGGATCAGTGGGAGAGCGGGCTGGCCCTATGACAGGCTGCACCCTCTTAGGCCTCCATGGCTGTTCGTGTTAGCAGCAGTAGCCAATGGACTCAGTGATGCTGGCCGTAGCACACAAGTCCTGTGCATCGCATAAAGATCAGAAATCCATCCAGATGGACACCAGTGACACAGACAGACAGACACGCATAAACACACACACACAAATATACAAACAAATATACACACAAACACACACACACATGCACACACACACACACACACACACACACACACACACACACACACACACACACACACACACACACACACACACACACACACACACACACACACACACACACACACACACACACACATACACACACACAGAGGGGGAAACAGAAGTGGGGAGATCTGGATGCGGTGCCTCCTCTCTGACCTGCAGTCAGGCAGCTCTCTGTGGGCCCTACTAGTGGCCCTGTGCTCTTTTGCCAGGAAGCAGGAAGCATGATCCTGCACTTTTGCCAGGAAGCAGGAAGCATCATCCTGCACTTTTGCCAGGAAGCAGGAAGCATGATCCTGCACTTTTGCCAGGAAGCAGGAAGCATGATCCTGCACTTTTGCCAGGAAGCAGGAAGCATGATCCTGCTCTTTTGCCAGGAAGCAGGAAGCATGATCCTGCACTTGTCTGTTTCATTGTGTTTGCTTCAGCAGGGTCCCTGAGGACACTCTCTGACTTTCTCCCTCCCTCTTTCTCACCCGCTCTCTCTCTTACTCTCTCTCTCTCTTTTTCCTTTCTTTTCTCTCTCTCTATCTCACTTTGTCTTTCCCTCACGAATGTATCTCTCTGTTAAACTTTCCTTCTAGCTCTTTCTTTCCATCCTTGTCTTTCTTACTCACTCTCTCTCTCTCTCTCTCTCTCTCTCTCTCTCTCTCTCTCTCTCTCTCTCTCTCTCTCTCTCTCTCTCTCTCTCCCCCTCTCTCACTTTGTCTTTCCCTCACGAATGTATCTCTCTGTTAAACTTTCCTTCTAGCTCTTTCTTTCCATCCTTGTCTCTCTTGCTCTCTCTCTCTCACTCACTCTATCTCTCTAACTCTGTCT
>CM050217.1:5445000-5450000 GCA_027475355.1 Coilia nasus | reverse complement strand
ATGATGGAGAGCAGCTCTCTTTGCTCCTCGCTGGCGCATAAATCTGCGCCACTTTCATTAAACGGCCGCAGGCAGGATGGCCTCGAGGTAAACGCGCGCCCACCGTGCGGAATGTGTGGCGAGCAGTTGCCTGTCTGTCTGGATCGCCCCCGATTTACGGCCGGACTTCACCCGAGGCGTCTACCCACCCATACCACCCCCCCACCCCCCCACCCCACACACACACACACACACACACACACACACACACTGCCGTCGCTCCCCCCACCACCCTAGCCGTGTCCTGTAAGTCACGGTGGCGACAGCCTCGTCCTTGCGACGGGATGCTTGATGGAGTGGCGAGCTTCCAGACCCGTACCTCTGAAGGACTCCACTTCCTCCTGACTTTTCACTTTCCTTCAACACTCGTTTCTTTTCTATCTCCCTCTCCTCTACCTTCTCCCCTTTTTTAATCTCTCTCTCTCTCTCTCTCTCTTTCTCTCCATCTCCTCTGTTGCTTTGCCTATTTTTTGCTCTCTAACCCTTTCCTTTACCTCTGCTCTCTCTCTCTCTCTCTCTCTCTCTCTCTCTCTCTCTCCGTCTCTCTCTTTCTCTCTCTCTCTGTCTCTCTCTCTGTCTCTCTCTCTCTCTCTCCGTCTCTCTCTCTCTCTCTCTCTCCGTCTCTCTCTGTCTCTCTCTCTCTCTCTCTCTCCGTCTCTCTCTGTCTCTCTCTGTCTCTCTCTCTCTGTCGCTCTCCATCTCCTCTGTTGCTTTGCCTATTTTTTGCTCTCTAACCCTTTCCTTTACCTCTGCTCTCTCTCTCTCTCTCTCTCTCTCTCTCTCTCTCTCTCTCCATCTCTCTCTGTCTCTCTCTCTCTGTCTCTCTCTCTCTGTCGCTCTCCATCTCCTCTGTTGCTTTGCCTATGTTTTGCTCTCTAACCCTTTCCTTTACCTCTGCTCTCTCTCTCTCTCTCTCTCTCTCTGTCTCTGTCTCTCTCTCTCTCTCTCTCTCTCTCTCTCTCTCTGTCGCTCTCCATCTCCTCTGTTGCTTTGCCTATGTTTTGCTCTCTAACCCTTCCTTTACCTCTACTTGTTTTAGCACTTTCGCTCTGTCTATGTCTTTACCTCTTTTTCTCTCTCCATTTCCTTTGCCCTCTCACCCGTGTTCTACACACATTTCCCTCTCTCCTGACTTGCTGCCTTATTTTATCCAACTTTTTCATTCATTTTCCTTGGCAAGCTCTCATCTCCCTGTTGGTTTTTGTAATGTCCTCCGCCATTCCTCTCCTGCCTGCCCAGTATCTCCCTCCATCATCTCCTCCACTCCAACCCTGTTGAGTCGGGCCCAGAGGTGCAGACACTACAGGCGGAGGCCCCCTTGTGCCGCGTCCGCTGAGTTGGGCTCAGAGGTGCAGAGAGGACAGGTGGAGGCCGCCTTGTGCCGCGTCCACTGAGTTGGGCTCAGAGGTGCAGAGAGGACAGGCGGAGGCCGCCTTGTGCCGCGTCCACTGAGTCAGCTCAGAGGTGCAGAGAGGACAGGCGGAGGACAGGATGCAAGGGGACGTGCTGGATACTCAGTGTGCTGTGGTGATGTCGTTGTTGTTGGGGCTGAGACCCAGCCCTGGTGCAATTGCCCCAGGCCCCAGAGGTGCAGACAGGACAGGGGAAGGCCCCATTGAGTGAGGCCGAGAGGGGCCGACAGGGACAGGGGAAGGACCCGTTGTGCCAAGTCCATTGAGTTGGGCTCAGAGGTGCAGAGAGAACAGGCGGAGGACCCAGCCCGGGGTCCCGTTGAGTCGGGCCCAGAAGTGCAGACAGGACAGGGAAAGGCCCCGTTGAGTCGGCCTCAGAGGTGCAGACAGGACAGGGAAAGGCCCCATTGAGTCGGCCTCAGAGGTGCAGACAGGACAGGGAAAGGCCCCCGTTGAGTCGGGCCCAGAGGTGCAGACAGGACAGGGAAAGGCCCCATTGAGTGAGGCCCAGAAGTGCAGACAGGACAGGCGGAGGACAGGATGCAAGGGGACGCGCTGGATACTCAGTGTGCTGTGGTGACGTTGTTGTTTGTTGTTGGGCCTGAGATGGGCTGAGTAATGGGAAGGCGTGCTCACAGTCACACTGGGGGGGGGTCCTGTTCTGTCCTGTCCCAAAACACACACATGCACACACACTTGCACACCTACATTCTACACCTACACAACTACAAGTTCTCCTTTCACTCTCTCTTTCTCTCTCTCTCTCTCTCTCTCCTCTCTCTCTCTCTCTCTCTCTCTCTCTCTCTCTCTCTCTCTCTCTCTCTATCTGACTCTCCTCCGTCCTGTCTCAAGGTCCAGTGGCCTGACAGCTGTGAGGAGGCACAACTGAGACACACATCACCAAGCACACACACACACACACACACACGCAAAACAAGCATTCTTTCTAACATGCATATGGACACACACACACACAATCACTCACACACACTTGCATACACAGACACTCACACACACACACACACACACCTGCAGCAAACAAATACACCCACAAACATACAGACAGATACACACACAGACCTGCACCAAACACACGTACATAAAAATACAGACAAGCACACTTTCTGACAAACACATATGGAAACACACTTATAAGGGCACACACACACACACACACACACACACCTGCAACAAACACACACACACACATCTGCTGCAAACAAACACTTACACCCCCACAAACATACACACAGCAACACATAGATGTGCGCGCACACACACACACCTGCAACAAACAAACACATTCACACACACACACACACACACCCTGGCAAAGATGATGTACAATCTCTGTTAAGGATAGTGCCCTCCCTTCCGTAACTCTATGCGCTAAAGGTTACTGTGTGCGCCTCCTGTAGCCTATTTACATCACCTGTGTCTGTTATTCCTGTATAGATGTGTGTGCATTTGAAGATAATTGGGTCCTGATGTAGTGACTTTCCCTTAATGAGGGAGGCACACACACACACACACACACACACACACACACACACACACACACTTGGCGTGTCTATTCACACACACCTTGCGCTTGATTTATCGCTACCGCAATTACACTGCGTCGCAACTCTCCCCCCCATATTTCACTTAATTATGCGGAGGATGCAGAGAAAGGTGAGATATAGGTCATGCACAGGTAGCTCTGTCTCAGGCTGCAGGCTATGTGTGTGTGTGTGTGTGTGTGTGTGTGTGTGTTTGATGTTTGTGTACAAACTTGTGTGTGGTGTGTGTGTGTGTGTGTGTGTGCGTTTGGCGTGTATGTATGTGTGTGTGCACATAAGTTTGGTGTGCATGCATGCATTCGTGTGTGTGTCCATTCCTGCATGTGTGTGTGTGAGTGTGTGTGTGTGTGTGTGTGTGTGTGTGTGTGTTTTATTTCACTTCGTTACCTGTGTGCCCTGTAAATGGCGCCTCTAAAAGCCTCCGCAGTGCAGTTTATAGTCTTCAGCAGGTCTAATTCACCTTATACGGCCGCAGGCCTAATTCACCTTATACGGCCGCAGGCCTAATTCACCTTATACGGCCGCAGGCCTAATTCACCTTATATGGCCGCAGGCCTAATTTCACCTTATATGGCCGCAGGCCTAATTCACCTTATATGGCCGCAGGCCTAATTCATCCCCATTCGGCCGCGCCCCTCATTAGCAGCTCTTGCACATTATTCGGCTTTATAGTCCTTTTTCCCTGCTTCTTCCTCCACCGGCCGCCGTTTTCATCTTCACTGTAACCTTGCTCAGGAACGGATTGTTTTTAGAGAACATGAAGGGTGCCGTGTTCACAGACAGGCAAACACCGTGTCCAGGATGGGGGAGGGAATTTATTTTATGTAACTGCGTCTTAAATTATGAAGCAGTGGTATTTAGTCGGGAAAGTTGCCATTTTCTCTCTCTCTCTGTCTCTCTTTTTCTGTTTCTCTCACTCTCTCATCAATCGCTCTCTGTCTCTGTCTCTCTCTCTTTCCCCCTCCCCCCCTCTCTCCCCCCCCTCTCTCTTCCCTCTTTCACTCTCACTCTCTCATTATCTCTCTCTCTCTCTCTTTCTCTCTCTCTCTCTCTCTCTCTCTCTTCTCTCTCTCTCTCTCTCTCTCTCCATTTCACCCCTCCGTAGGGGCTGCTTGAGCCTAAGTTAGTAAAAAGGGTTTGAAAGGAATGAAAAGAGTGGTAATTGCCAACCTTAAAACTTCAGAGAGGGGAGGGAGAGAGTGCAATGCCCTCACTTATCCTGATCCATCTCAACACACACACACACACACGCACACACACACACACATACACACACACACACACACACACATACACACACATACACACACACACACACACACACATATACACACACACACACACACGCACACACACATACACACACATAGACAGACACACACATACACACACACAGACAGACACACACACACACACACCTCCCAAATGTTTTTTTGACTATAGACGGTTGTCTGCTTCGTCTCTCTGGCAAGAGACAAGGTGAGAAGGAGTGCGGCAAACAGATGGACAGAAGAGAGTGATAGAATAGGAGAAAGAGAGGAAAAGACAGGGGGAGAAAAGACAGAAAGAGAGGAAAGAGAAAGACAGGGGAGGAAAGAGAGAGGGGGGGAGGAAAGAGAGAGGGGGGGAAAGAGAGGAAAGAGAGAGAGGGGGGGAAAGAGAGAGGGGGGGGAGAGAGGAAAGAGAGGAAAGAGAGAGAGGGGGAAACAGGAGTGGCGGGTGTGCGTCCTGCGTGTGGAGGTTCTCCGGTGCCCTATCAGGTGTATTGCCAAGGTCATTGGCACCTTCTAATAACTGGCTGCCTTAATAAACTCCCCGAGTGTCTTGTCACCGTGATGAATGGCAGAGTCATCTCTGCTAGCAGCATCGCAAAACACACACACACACACACACACACACACACACACACACACACACACACACAGGGAGGGAGAGAGTCAGCCTCGCAAACCTAGGAGGGAGAGCACGAGGGGAAGATGGAGCTGGA
>CM050217.1:5430000-5440000 GCA_027475355.1 Coilia nasus | reverse complement strand
GTGGGGAGGGAGAGGAGAGAGGAGAGAGGGGGAGGCAGATTAGGAGAGTGGAAGAGAATGGCGTGGGGAGGGAGAGGAGAGAGGAGAGAGGGGGAGGCAGATAAGTGAGGGGTAGGGAGCAGAGAAGGACTACAGGGAAAGAGTCCTAATTCACGGCCGCATGTAAAATGCAGGGATGAATGAGTGCCACAGCTTATGTAGTCATAAGTGCTAAGTTGTTAAACAATTGGCCTTCTTTTTAAAGACTGAATCACTCTAAACTCTAAAAATGGCCAGTTGTCTTGCAGTTATAGAACTAGCATGGCCTGCATGAATGAGAACCTTCGCAGACAACAGTTTATGTACAGTACGTACACTTCAGTAACACGTAAAAGACATTTTTCTTACCATTAACAGCACAGTATGACAGCCCTTGATGCTTTAACTATGTGCAAAGTCTGTACATTGCGTCTGTATGGGTAATATAGGTCTTAATCAGCCGCTTTCCTAATTTTAGACAAGACTACAACAAGGGCACTTTTAAACCTGCAGGTGACGAAGGCCCGAGCTTGCAATCATGAGCAGAAAAAACAAAGAACAAAACAAAAAAACAAAAAAAAAAACATTGTCATTGTTTCCTCACTGCCAGGCTTAGAGTACTTCTGTGTTGACCTTAAAACAATCCAGAACATTTCGCTGTGTGGAAATCATCTGCTGTCTCTCTCTCAGAGGGGAGATCTTGGGAGATCTTGGGAGATCTTGAGAGATCTAAGACTGTGCTGTCTCCAGTGATATGTAGAAGCAGAAGTAGAAGTAGAGGTCTTTATTGTCACTATACAAAGTAAAGTGAGATGTCGTTTGGAGCAGCCAGCAACAGATGCAGAGACACAGTATATAAGAATAGAATAGAAATAGATAAAAATGACTGGGTAGAGTTAAAAATATAGGTTCAGTTTACAGCAATATGTACAAGTAAGACTATGAAACAATATGAGAGACAATATGTACATTAAACACTATCAAGCTGTGGATAAATAAATAAGGTGCAGGATATGCTAGCAGCAAATATGGAGTGCGTGACAGAGTCAGATAGCACAGAGTCCAGGTTTGTGTGTGTTATTTTGACGCGATGTACAGTTCAGAAGTAACTTTACACATAAAAATAGGTGTGATTTTTGGCACACTTTGTGTCTGTTGGCCCAAAGGGTTAAGCTTGCAGCTAAATAACGTTCATCAGTCTATCCAGTCATGTCTGTGAGAAACCTCACAGCCTCCAACTCTTCATCTTGGCAGCCCCTCAAGCATAAGGTGCAAGCACAGGTTGGCCTAAGGCTGAGGCCAGAAACCTGGGGCCAGTAGCCCCAAGGAAGGTGTGACTAAGCCCCAGAAGTAATCATGGGTAAGGATTTAGCCTTGGTACACCTACATTAGTCACTTGGCCAAGCCATGAGGAAGCTGTGTTTGCAGGGCTGAAAGATCTGAGGCACGGTGCCTAAAATCAGGAGTGGGACAGTGGGCTACATTTAACATTCGCTAGTAGATAGTCATAACAACTTTGAAACATTTGGTAATTTCAGGCATAGGATTATTTCCTGCTTTCTGCGCTGTGTTTGTGAGAGTATGTACAGTAGCTGAGAGTATGCTCTTGTTTAGCGCAAGTGGCACTACCATATTGTGAAGCAGCGTGAGGCTGCCGAATAGTTATTCAGTTATTTATAAGAGAGCCCCCAGCAACAGGGGAGGGCCTGCAGTTTCGGCCATCTGAGTCACTGGAGAGTGGCTCTGAAGTGGGGCAGGGGGGAGCAAGGTGAGAGACAAGCCCACCAAACTGGAGCCAAATGTGTTGTATATATTACAGCAGTCGCAGGCCAAGCTGTCTCGCTCTGAGGTGATACGGCACGATACGGGGATAACAAGACACTGCTGTGTGCCTGGGCGAAGGGGATATCTGAGAAGAGGAGGAAGAGGAGGAGATGAATCGCAAGAAGCTGATTTTGTGTGATGGCAGGTGTAGACTAGGCAAGGGGTGGAATTCCAAAGAGATGGTGCGATGGGTGGGCTACATCATCACGGGGACAGGCCAGGTCTGCCGCTACCGTCTGGGCTACATCAGGGAAGAGCCCTGCATACACCAGCAGCATTAAGAAGCTGTCACTTGCAGCACAGCATCGCCCGTGGATGCCACTCACCTGCAGCTAATCAGAGGTTTTACTGCACACGGAGACTTCAGATCTAGACCTGAAGCCAGAGGGACATGTAGGCCCTCTAAACAGCAGTAGGACATGTAGGCCCTCTAAACAGCAGTAGCCGTGCTTGTACAAGCTTTGCAGGCAAAAGAAGGCCTCTGCTGTCACAGAAAGAATTCCACATTGGTTACTAAGGAACTGTAAAGAATGTTGGAACTATGCCATTTAGAACCTCGCTATTAAAATCAGCAAATGGAATGACAGAAATGCCAGTGGGAACATTTCAGACATTGCAATGAATGTTTTTTACAGTTGTGATCATACATAGGCAGCAGCTTTTCGTACTAGACAGATGGGAATTATTAGTGCATGTAGACAGAGAAGCATTGTGTGGAAATTGCAATAGATGGGTGAGCTTAAGGATGGGTAAGGGAGGATATCACTTGTTTTTATCTGCATGTAAGATGGCTATCCTGATGTTTGTGTTGTCGGCAAATCAAAAGAAAAGGTCTTGGTCAGTGGTCCTTTGACTTTCAGACAGAACTGCTGTCAAGTTTAACAAAAGCTCTTGACAGAGTGCCCATCGCTCCTCCTTAAACATTACAAACCTTTAAGCAATAACGTTTCCGCCTGAGTCGTGGGTCCCTTTGATGCAGCTCCTTAACACGTGTGAACCGTGTGGAGATGTGTGTCAGAGCTCATGAATGCCGCTGTGTGATGCATGTTGTGCTCGCCGAAGTGCCCGAAAAAAAGGACTGATCTTTTTGAGTAATTGGCGGGAATGTCTTCGACACAAATGACACAGATGCAATGCCCCCAGGAAAGGACTAACAGTCACGGCTATCGATTTCCCGCCACCACGCAAACAAGCCAAAATGGATTCCTTTAGCCTCTGTGGCTGCTAACAATTGAAATATGTGGATATACAATTAACTATGACTCAGAAAATAGGATTGTGCAGAAGAGGGGAGTAAGATGTACTCACTCCCTGTGGTGTTGTTAGCATTCAGGCAAGGAAGTGATGGGTTTTCTTTCTCTTTTTCTCATTCTTTTTAAATGATCCCCTTTCCACGCAAAGAAAGAGACGTGTCCATGATGTATCTCATTGTGTTTCCACTGAGCGTTTTGCAGCTGTCTGTCTGTACGTCTGTCTGTCATTGTGTGCCACTCTCTGGGACATTTCCTCACATTCACCACTTTTCTTGTCTCATTGGCATTGTTGTCAAGCTATTCTTGAAAGCACGACAGGATTGCTGCTCCCTTCAGTGCGCTCCACGTGCAATTATATCATTATTCTCTTTTTTCGCTGTTAGCAGTTTCGACGATTGTGTTTGCCTGCATTTGTGTGTTTGTTTGTCTCTATTTGTTTTGTAAGTGTGTGTGTGTGTGTCTGTGTCTGTGGGTGTGTGTGTGTGTGTGTGTATGTGTTTTGTGTTAATGCGTGCATACTTGTTTTTGTGTCTATTTACTTTATTGTTTGTTTGTGCGTGGAAGATAGTGCTCCACCCACTCTGTGATTGCACTGATTTTCTTTCTTTGTGCATTTGTCCATTTAAAAGCAGTTGAGCAGGTGACCTCATCACACCAATGAAGGCCCGATGGTCTCTCATTGCCTCAACAAATTCAACATGCATCCCGTAAAAGCAGAGCTATCATTACCATATAAATTGGCCTAAAGGGGGTTTGTACTTACTGATCGCGTATCTTCAAAGCGTTTTAATCATGAAAAAGAGAAATGTAACAGGGGGAAAAAAGTCTTGGATATTTGTAAATATCCATTTCTCGATGCCCCTAGCGACATTTACCTGGTAGCATATCAGCTGTCTGTAAGTTCTTTTCATCCCAAGCCCAGACAGAGAGAGAGAGAGAGAGGAGGGAGAGAGAGACAGAGAGACAGAGAGTGAGAGAGAGAGTGAGAGAGAGGAGGGAGAGCGGAGGGGGGAAAGGAAGCTACAGACTCTGCTAGGATAAATGATGTAGCGTTCTGTGCCAACTGACGGTCCACACCTCTCTCAACCCTGCCCGAGTGATGCCACTTCTCTGTTTCCTGCAGCTGACATGCCTCTCTCTGTTCCACCACCACGCCATGTATATTTGTATTTTTGTCATTCTGCTCTTGCTGAAGATGAGCAAAGGTGGCAGCTGAAGTGAGGTGATGTTCCTAAGGCCTGTTTTCTGTGCCATACATACCGCGCGTGCGTTGCCAGGCTGGGCGTTGCCGGTCGCGTGTCGCCATAGAGATGAGGGATGCGTGCTGGAGCAGGGTTAATGGAACGGGCTCCATAAAACACCTCCGCCGACAGGCCACCGGGGCCCGTCCTTTATCGGCACGGCAGCGCGATGGATAGGGGATTGTGGGTAGTGGCGGAGATGTCGCGCGAGAGTAATGAGTGTCATGCGGAGCCTATTTATCCCAACACGGACACACTTAATATGATAAAGTGGAGATGATGGGCTGGCAAGCCCTTGGTCGCCTCACTCCACAATTCAGCTATGCATGCACAACATGTGTACGGTGGCTTATGAGGGACAAAAAACAGCAACTTTGTAAGCAGAAAAACACGTCCACGCTGACTGTAGAAATGATATTGTTTTTTCACACCTTCGTGCTGCACAGTAATGGGGGAGAAAAAGAGTTTGGGCACAACAGCTCCAGGTACATTACCTTGGAAATGCATTCACGGCAGCAACAAAGACTTATTCCCCGTGTATCATCGAAGCCCAGCAGGACGCCGGGGGTTTGCCGCCAGTGCTGCGTCTGTCGCAAGTGTTTCTATCTGCGTGCTCTCAAAACATTTTTACACTACATTAGGCTCGCGAGCGCACCCAGACTGCCCAATACCAATGCACATCAGAGACTTCATTTCCTGTTCCTCCACACACTGTGCATGTCATGCGTGTTTAGAGTATGTTTTAGGCTTTTTTTTCATGGTAGATGGTTTCAGCTAGTGGCAGGGTGTTTCAACATTTGCACATTCGGTCTGTCAAGAATGGACAAATTTAAAGACCAGAGTCTCCAAAGATTCAGCACTCGATTGTTTTTTTGTTTTTTTTTTTATGTAGAAAACATGTCTCCTCTCTCCCCCACCTCCCCCTACCAAAGCACCTCATTCAGATGGGCAGAAAGATCAATAGCGCGGCGTGTGCGGTGTTTATGTCCTATTGTGGGTTGTCCGAAAAGTCCCCCTCTCTCTGGGCCTCTCGCCCCGCTGATTGACTGATGGATTGGGCCATGCGTATTGAGCAGCCAATTTCCTCTGTCTGTATCTGTGCTGTGCTGTGTCTGTGTCTGTGTCTGTGTCTGTGCCTGTGTCTGTGCTGTGTCTGTATCTGTATCTGTGTCTGTGCCTGTGTCTGTGCTGTGTCTGTATCTGTGTCTGTGTCTGTGTCTGTGTCTGTATCTGTGTCTGTGTCTGTGTCTGTATCTGTGTCTGTATCTGTATCTGTATCTGTGTCTGTGTCTGTATCTGTGTCTGTGTCTGTGCTGTGCTGTGCTGTGCTGTGCTGTGCTGTGCTGTGCTGTGCTGTGTCTGTGCCTGTGCCTGTGCCTGTGTCTGTGTCTGTATCTGTATCTGTATCTGTATCTGTATCTGTATCTGTATCAGTGTATGTGTCTGTATCTGTGTATGTGTATGTGTCTGTACCTGTGCTGTGCTGTGCTGTGCTGTGCTGTGCTGTGTCTGTGTCTGTGTCTGTATCTGTGCCTGTGTCTGTCTGTGCCTGTGTCTGTCTGTGTCACTGTGCTGTGCTGTGTCGGTGTCACTGTGCTGTGCTCTGCTCTGCTCTGCTGTGCTGTGCTGTGCTGTGTGTGTCGGGTTAAGCCTTAGCTACCGTGAACGACCTTATCAGGGATGAAGAGAGATCAATATTTTTTTGAGATCACTGGCTTATGGTGTTATGGCAGTTCTTTGAGCACAGCTTAGCGTCTTTGTGTTTTTTTTTCCGTCCTTTACACTGGGTGAGGATGGATTTAGTCAAGACTTTACTCTACCGGGGGAGTGTCAAGCATCGAAGCGTGCCCTTCCTGTCAGAAGCACACCACTCCAAACTCAGGAATGCCTCAGGACACAGAGTCAGTGCCTCAAGTCAGTGCTGTTCACATACTGACCACGTACTGTATTTAAATACTCAATTCATGTGGACATTCAAGCACACAGACACACTCTCTCTCTCTCTTACACACACACATACACACACACACACACACACACACACATACAAGCATGCATGCACACACACATAGACACACACACACACATACACATACACAGAAACACATACATTCGCATAACAAAGAGGTATACACACATGCTCCTGAACACTCACAACATTATTGAGATACATATGAGGAATCCACAGGAATATTTGGCATGGACAGAGAATCAGGACAGAAACTGAGGAAATGAAATGTATAACTTTAGTTTTTTGATTTTATAACTAAATGTGATTTTAGAATGCTCCTAGCTTGAGCCTATGCTCATTTATTCACAGGATTACATTTGAAAAAGCTGGGCTTTCAAAGCAACCACCGATAGCGGCAGTGAGGTGAAAAATGCACACACACACACACACACACACACACACACACACACACACACACACACACACACACACACACACACACACACACACACACACACATGTTCACAACACTCCCTTGCATTTGCGTAGATAAACAAGCATACAGTAAATGTGTAGTTAGAAGTATCCTAAGCACCTATTGTATGGTGTTGTGGTGTGTGTATCTGTGTGTGTGTGTGTGTGTGTGTGTGTGTGTGTGTGTGTGTGTGTGTGTGTGTGTGTGTGTGTGTGTGTGTGGTGTGTGACTGTGAGATAAATCTCAGGAGACTGGGATGGCAAATGTGAAGAAACTCCCCCTGGGTGTTTGGGGCACAGATGAGGGAGTCTGTCTTCATTCAGCACCACAAGCCCTGGGGTCTGAAACCTTGTGTGTGTGTGTGCGTGTGTGTGTGTGTGCATGAGAGAGAGAGAGAAAGAGAGAGAGAGTAAGAGCACATATCTGCACATGTAGTTGTGTGTGTGTTTGTGTGAAGGTGTGTGTGTGCATGTGTATGTGTGCGCGTGTTTGTGTGTACGCTGGGGGGAGTTTGAGCATTGTAAACACAGGTGCACAGCATTTCACCCACCTTTAAGGGCACCGAAGCCAGTACACACTCCAACCCCCCAGCCCCATCCCCACAACCCCCCACTCCCCGAGTGCCTCTGTCCCCATGAGAACTGGCCCTCTACATGCCTCCCAGCAGCCTGGTGCACCGAGCCAGAAAGCAGCAGCCCTGCATCCCTGCTTCCCTGTATCCCTGCATCCCTGCATCCCTGTACTGCATCCCTGCATCACTGCATCCCTGTACTGTATGCCTGCATCCCTGTATCCCTGCATCCTGCATCCCTGCATCCTGCATCCCTGCATCCCTGCATCCATGCTTCCCTGTATCCCTGCATCCCTGCATCCCTGCATCCCTGCTTCCCTGCATCCTGCATCCCTGCATACCTGCATACCTGTATGCCTGCATCCCTGTACTGTATGCCTGCATCCCTGCATTCCTGCATCCCTGCATCCCTGCTTCCCTGCATCCCTGTATGCCTGCATCCTGCATCCTGCATCCCTGCATCCCCGTACTGTATGCCTGCATCCCTGCGCCTCTTTTTTCCACTTTGTTTGGCACAGATGAAGACCCAACCAGCCCAAGCATTTACTCTGCTCACACTCATGCCCACACACTTGGGCACACAACAACAACATGCACTAGAGCTATGCGAGTATACTGCACTGGGAGTGTGTGAGTATGCTGCCTTAAAAAGTATCTGAGTATGCTTCATAAAGATGTTAGTACACTGCCCTGTAGGTTTAGAATGTTGCACAAGTATTTTACTTACATAAGTAAAAATTTTGCTTAAGTATTTACACTTCATTAGAAGTATATCAGTGCACTGCACTAAAGGTATGTTAGTGCACTTCCTTAGAAGTATGTCAGTGTACGACATTACAAGTATGTTACATGTAGCAGACTTTGTTAGATGTACTGTACGTCAGTATGTGGCACTAGAAGTACAGTACATCAGCACAATGCCTTAGAAGTATATGTAGTATGCTGCAGAAGGATGTTAGTACACTGTCCTAAAGATACGTCAGACTTCTGCACTAAAAGTACGCTAGTATACTGCAGTAGAAGTACAGTATGTGACTACATACAGCACATGCATATGCAGTACAGGCATACTAAGTGGATGACATTAGAAACATGCGTACAGTACAGTAGATTGCACTAGAAGAACGTGAGTACATTGCAGTAGAAGCATAGTCTACTGAGTATAATGCAATATAAGCTTGTGATTGCACTGGAGGAGTTTGGATGTAGGTGTGTTTTTGATTTGGCTTGTCGACAGCAGGCCTGCGGTTCAGAAACGACACTGCCGGCCAAGTGAGGTGTGAGATGGGCTTTTTATGCCCAACGCCAGAGGCAGCTTCATCTCAGACACATCCGTTATTTCCCAAAAATGTGAGAGTGCCCAGCATGCCCCTCAAAGGCACAGTCTCCTAACTTTTGCCCGTAATCAAAACATCCACCCCCAGCTGCAGTACTGTAAGGCACTGATGTTCCTAATGAGCCCATTCCCCAGCAGGGAGCTGTAGGCAGGGCATATGCACTCATACACATTCCTGGGTAGACTCAAAATGGAAATGTCCATTGGTTCTCTACACAGTATAGAATGTGGTGATTGTGCCAATGCTACTGAGCCACTATATAGGGTACAGAGGGCATGACATGGGGCATAGTAATTGAATTAACATTTGGGACACAGTCTTTCTTGCCATGATCCATCTTGGGGCACCAATTAACTAATCACCTGTGTCTGTCCATCATACAGTGTGTCTGTCATATGAGCCAAACTATATACAGTGTGCAGACATCCTCCAACATCCAGTATTAAAGGAGTTGTACGAACTACTGAGGTGCCTGACAACGGGGATGGCCTGGCTGATGCGCTACCTCGACTTACTGTGTTCCCAATCACACGCTGGTAGACAAATATTCACTGTTGAACCAAGGATAGTCCATTTATTCCAACAGTAAAAGTCAATAGCATTAACAGCAACAGTACACACAGGTAATGCATAGCGTAGCAAAAACGAGCATATCCGATATCGACAGTGACAACGTTAGCATTAGCGGTCAAAAACCCTTTTCCCCTTCCGAGGTCAGACACCTACCAACAACATGCAGTTGCCTACCTATATACCTGTACCCCGATTAGGCATACGCCACCCAGTGCACAGGAGGAGAATCACACGCAACGACAGGAAGGAACAGAACGCAACATTTGGCTCCTACATCTAGTTTGACATGATAGAAACACTTGCGCCCAAGAGGATACAAAATGTGCAGACCTCCTCCACCATCTAGTTTGACATGATAGAAACACTTGCACCCAAGAGTGTATAAAATGTGCAGACCTCCTCCACCATTCAGTTTGACATGATAGAAACATTTGCACCCAAGAGTGTATAAAATGTGCAGACCTCCTCCACCATCTAGTTTGACAGGATAGAAACATTTGCACCCAAGAGTATATAAAGCATGCAGACCTCCTCCATCATTCAGTTTCTTGCCTTCATCTGCCACCTGTGAGATTATTTTTGGATGTGCGTCTCTTCTCACTGTTACACATCCAAAGGTATATAAAAAATAGGGCAGCAGGCCTCATGTACTGTGGGTCTGATCCTGGAACAGTGCAGCGTCTGCAGAGTTGGGGAAGCACAGTTTACTGAGTAAAAGTCTTGCAGGTATCAGTGTACAGAGTAGAGATGCGTGGAT
>CM050217.1:5420000-5425000 GCA_027475355.1 Coilia nasus | reverse complement strand
GTAACTGGGAAACTATCAGATGTTATGTTATGTTATATTCAAGCTGCCCACTCTGCTATTTGCTTAACATGAATGATATTTTAATGTAAAGCAATGGCCAAAGAGTATATGAATGGTGGAGTGATTGCCTGTGGTAGAAAGCCCGAGTGAAGTCTCTACACAATGTGTGCCACTGGTCCAGTCAGAAATAACAGCACGATTAATTCAGATCTAGCTTCTGTACAGTGTATAAGGTAAAGGACAATACTAACAGAGCTAATACAACTCTCTATTAACATCCATTCACTAATTCTCCTTTAGGTACACTTGTTATTTAAAAGCAGATGTTTGACATATTGAGAGCTGTCCTTGGTCCTGAAATGCCTTAAGTGGAGATCACTGCAGAGCGATTTCCGCTCGCATCCCCTATGTGTATAGGGAGTGTGAGTGTGCAGAGACACTAGTGAATCAGGACACTAAGAAGAGGAGGAGGATCATTTGTGATGCTGGGTACATTGTGCATGAACCTGCAGGCAGTGTTGGGCAAGCTACTTGTAAAATGTAGTGAGCTAAGCTATCAGCTACTCAACCATAAATGAAGCTTCACTACACTAAAGCTACCACCATTACAAATGTAGTGAGCTAAGCTACAAAAATGTGGGGAAAAGTAGTTTACTACATGAGAAGCTACATTGTACCGACATAATGTCCCAGGGATAGCTTATAAGACTAGGAACATTTGTATGGAATAAAATGGTTATAGTTTCTTTAGGAGCCTAGATGCTTATGTCCAAAGTGACTTACAGCACAGGACAGAAACAAAAAAAGATAGGCCTACTTTGTTGTCTGTGTTGTGCATGTGCGTATGTGCCATAGACTGTGCACTGTGTAAGTGTAGGCCCAGCTGTTTTTTTTTTATTATTATTTATTTATTTTCAAACCTCACTTTCAACATTTCTTGATATGGTAGTATTTGCTTATGCTGTATTATTTTCATATCCACCTTAGTTTTTTACCATCCCAAAGAAAATATGTAGGTAGGCTAAAAGACAAGCAAAACTGACCACCAGCAAATACTAAATGACTTGCCATATTATTTTCTGTGTATTATTGTAGGCTACATAAATATGCAATAATGCCACTTGGAAAGTGAAAGCAAAGAGGCTGATATCCCTGGCTTCAGAAAATACTGCCATGAATTCAGACAAATATGAATGATTGGGTTGTGTTAGAATCAGCTGGCTGATAGAAATAGCCTAAGTGGTGGAGGTGAACAATCTTCTGCAGTAGCCTACTTGTCACCTTCACACACACTGCATTTGAGCAACAAACTACTAAAAAAACAGTCACTTTGTGTGTCCAGTGTAAATTCCAACCCAGATCCAACAAAAATAGGACAAATAAGCTTACCGATCAATTAATTCAACATGTTATAACCTACGTGCAATATGAACTACGAGCCTCTGCTGAGTGGCACGGTGCCATCTGAACTCGCCCGTTTCCAAAGACAGCTTACATAATGATGCACTTTGAGAAGATGTTTGTCATCTCATTTATTGTTTTCCTTTTCCTATAACATTTATGCAAGTATCAACTGCATTAGTCTCCTCTTGGAAGCTTTAAAATCCTCGCGTTGTTGTAGCCATTTCCATATCGAAGTGTTGGTCGCCAATAGTTCAAGCTAGTTATCTAGCGGGACCTCTATGTGGATATTATCCGATGTCAGTGATCACGTCGCCGGCCAGCTTACCGTGGCAGCCTGGCTCCCACACGAGTGGGAGCAGCTTGCCCATGATGTTTAACAGACATTTACTTTATTGTGCTCAAAACCATATTGTGATGCAGGTAACTGCTGTTTTCCTCAGGCATGCCCTGAAATGTGTAGCTTTTGTGGACGCTACGTCGCTACTTGACAAAAAAAAAAAGCTTAACTACAGGAACGTTACTCCATAAATAAAGTAGTGACGCTACGGCCAAGCTACTGGGAAATGTAGTTAAACTAGTAGCTTCGCTACAAGTAGCGGCGCTACTGCCCATCACTGCCTGCAGGCGGGTATGCTGCCCTACAAAGCCAAAAGGCAGTAATTGCATAATTTGTCAAATTGACTTTAGACTGGAAATTGACTTTATAACACCTCCTTTGACTAAATCTCTCGCTTCTTCCTATTATGAAAGTACATAAAAGCACCACCACTATTATACCTACAGCATGTTTGAATGGGCAGTGTGACAACTTCAAAGGCATTTCTTAGTTCTTGTGTTCACATACTTCCTGCACTTTGCCCTTGTAGGGCAATATAAATCACCTTCCTGCTGTCAATCATCCCTATGGACTGTTCTTGAACTTTGTTTCCACATTTATATTATATATAACATCTATAAATTATGATGCTTTACTGGCCTCTTGTGCAAGTGTTGTATAGGTGCTCCTGGTCTGTGTTGTATGGTTGTTTCAAAGGCTTTAAAGAGATAGTCTTGTATTTACACACATTTAAACTCACTAATCTCCATGCAGCGTATCAAAACATATGCTTCAGTCATAACAGCAAAACGCTAAACCCTATGTTTTCTGATACTACTGATGCATGGTAAAGTTTAATGCAGAGGAGTTGTGATATGTGATATGTGTGGACTCCATAAAATGAAGCACACATTTATTCTGTGTGTGTGTGTGTGTGTGTGTGTGTGTGTGTGTGTGTGTGTGTGTGTGTGTGTGTGTGTGTGTGTCTGAGTCGTGCATGAACCTTTAAAGACTTCCCAGGAGGGTAAAGAGGAGTGTGAGGAAGAACAAGTGAATTAACATTCAAATCTCCTTGCTCTTCTCCTCTCCCTCAAGTATCCAGTCTCACCTGTGGTTTCTTTTGAGTCTCTGTGTGTGTGACTGTGTGTGTGACTGTGTGTATGTGTGTGTGTGTCTGTGACTGTGTGTGTGTTTGCATGTGTGTGCGCGTGTATGTGTGTGTGACTGTGTGTGTGTGTGGCTGTGTGTGTGTGACTGTGAGTGTGTGTGTGTGACTGTGACTGTGTGTGTGTGTTTGCATGTGTGTGTGAGTGTGAGTGTGTGTGTGGCTGTGCGTGTGTGTGACTGTGAGTGTGTGTGTGTGTGTGTGTGACTGTGTGTGTGTGTTTGCGTGTGTGGGTGTGTGTGTGTGTGTGTGTGACTGTGTGTGTGTGTTTGCATGTGTGTGTGAGTGTGTGTGTGACTGTGTGTGAGTGTGTGACTCTCTGTGTGTGTGTCAGCATTTGAAAGGTAGGCAGACACAGTGGCCCATCGGAGTGTGTTTTTCTGGAGCAGGCTTTAAATAGTTTTATTTGGGTTCTGGATTGTACTCCTCTGATGCGTCTTTCACACCACCCACCCCCCAACACCCCCCCACCCCCCCACCCGCCTGCATTCCTCCACTCCACCATCACCCAACCACCCCCCCACTCATACACACACACCCCGCATCTACTGTCACCCCCCAACTCTCACACACACACACACACACACACACACACACACACACACACACACACACACACACACTCGTATACACACACATCTCTGCATGCTGCTGCCCTGATGCAGTGTGCTCTGTGGGGAGGGACTGGATAATTAACTTGGCCTCCACGCACACCTTCCCTGGGAGACGGCCCGTGGGACACGGGCTTTGCGCTTAAGCTGCGCTCTATTGTTGGCGCCAAAGACTTCTGTGTACTACATCTTGCTCCAGCAGGGCGTCAGACCCTTTAGATGTACCCCCACCCTCCCCCCTTTTTACCCCTTACACACACACACACACACACACACACTCTTATCTCCCTTTCTCCCTCTCGTCTTCACCCTCAGTGGAGGAGAGACGTCCTCGTGCCTACTCTAATTATGCTTTTCATCTCAGAAATGAAACATAACCTTGTCCATGACTGCAAACCCAAGCAGGTCTCCCATGATTTCTCTGTGGCGGGGGAATCGGGGAGTCTTTTTAATGAAAAAAGGGGATATTATTCATAGGATTTGGAGCCATTCATCCACTAGTCATCTGAGCAAGCTTGTTTCTTGTTACCTGGAAAGTTTTCCTGACAGCCAGCCAAGTAGAGCAAGTTGAAGAAAAGAATTAATCAGTCCAACGAACAGTAAGTTTTAGCGGAAATAAACTTAATGCAGTGGTCGGATCATTTAATTTTTTAAGCACACTAAAACCAGGACTTTTTTAATATCTTTGTATTGGAGACTTATTCATTGTTTATTTGAGAAAGTAATAAGCTACCTTGTGATCTGTATTTATCTTTTAATGACTGGCATCATTGGTTAATTGTGAACTGAAGAAGAAGAAGAGCTCAAAACAGACAGGCAGACAAAGGCAATAATGTTTATTGTGCTGCCGTTCACATACAGAACTGCAGGGGTTGGCTGTTCTGTGGATTTGTCTCATTTAAATTTTCATCCTTTTTCATCATCCTAAATGACAGTCCTTTTAATTAGTTGACTTCTTTCCCCACTGACTGTCTCATAGGCGAGAGGCGGTCCCTTTGTTGTCCACGCTGGGATGGGTGAAGGTTGGGATAATTCAGATTGATTGGACGGGGCACATCGTTGTTGCTTCCTCTCTTCCTTGATTCTATTTCCAGAATTTTCCGCCGGATCCTCCCGAAGCCTCACCACCCCCACCCCCTTTTTTGGTTTGTCCTAATTAGCCTCCTTTCCGGTTTGACAGACACTATGACACAGGGAAACCTTTGATTCCGCGCGTGTCACTGCGAATGCCAAAATTCAGCATCGGCGGAATAATCGGCTGTGAGGGGCTGTGAAGCAGCCGAGAGGCACAGGCAGGGCACACCTGGAGAAGGGCCTCGTGTTGTCTTTTGTCCTCAAAATATCGAAATATTAAAGTACTCAACAACAATCACAGGTGACACTGAATACCTGAGGGGGAGGAGAAGAACAAGGAGATTTGATGGAGAATAACAACCTGTAAAAATGCACTTTATTATGCGATTGATAAAAAATAAAGAATTAATGTAATATGTAAATAACCATG
>CM050217.1:5405000-5410000 GCA_027475355.1 Coilia nasus | reverse complement strand
GATACAGGCTTTTTAAATATTTCATGGACTCTGGAATGACTATTTGCATGAAGCAAGAATGACGCTGAATTGTTGAATTGAAGGAGTCCTGATTCGCGCCGGCAAATTTGCTGCATTGTTGAAGTGCTGTGTGTGCGTGAGGCGATACGACAATGTGGAGAGCGAGGGTCAAACTCTCACTGTCTGTCTTCTGTAGTTATCCTCCGCATGAAAACACGCCAGTCGCAGTGTGTGCTCAGACATTTTTCATGCTATTTTGCCATTTCACGAGTCCAATCTTGTCTTTTCTTCAAGGCTGATGAAAGCAATCTGCTGCCTATTTTGTAAAATTGAGTGAAACACTAAAAACACAAAAAATATTTTTTTACCTCAGATAAAACAAAATATTCCTTTCAGTCTTATTCCATATATAATTGGCTGAGTTCATGTTAGTTGTTATGTAAAAAATAAAACAGATGAGCAATTTTATCTTAAAATGCAGTGAATCTGCACGAGTAAATCTGCATCAGTGCAGACAGGGTGGTTGTTCTCACGCCGTCACCCTAGCGCTCGCTCCTAGCGCTCGCTCCTAGCGCTCGCTCCTAGCGCTCGCTCCTAGCGCTCGCTCCTAGCGCTCGCTCCTAGCGCTCGCTCCTAGCGCTCGCTCCTAGCGCTCGCTCCTAGCGCTCGCTCCTAGCGCTCGCTCCTAGCGGGACGTAAGTGGAGCTCTCCACAGCACCCTGATGGATTTCTCTGGTGCTACTGGACTACAGCAAAGCCTATCATGTATATTTGTCTTGTGATCCTTTGCTAAACTGTTAAAGCACTTTGAGCTACATCTTGTGCATCAACTGTGCTATACAAGTAAAGATTATTATTATCTACCCCCAAATTGCAGTACCCTTTTAACTTACAAACTACACACCGTGGAATTGTTTTATGGGCCATGTGGTAGAAGAGTACTATAGCCTGGTAAACCAGCCCCTCCTACTACATTTCATTTGGTACAGAGGGTCTGGCTGTGCTGCATTGACAAATGTTTTCTTCTTGGAGGTGTAGACTCTGCTGAAGTTAAAAACAACTGGATCTGCCTTTACCCATTTGCTAACGTCTGGTCGTGTATGCAATTAGCCTAGCTATAAGCCTGCCTGTGCGCTACAATTCAAATGTAGCACACAAAGTCAGCGTCATCGCATATAAACACTACCTCTTTTCAGGCGGGCTTATAGCCAGGCTAGTAGAAGAGGGGGGTTGTGGGTAGTTCCTTACAGTCACTCTGACCCAAGAAAACAGCTTAGCAAGCCCAAGAATTAGGTTGAGGAATTCTGGGAAGGCCACAGTCAGGTTTGAATAGGTTGTCGCGGCGCTCCGATTCACCCGGCAACCCATAACATTCTTTGTGACACAAGGCTCCACTTCTGAGGGAAAAATATAATCACACATACACCATTGAATATTCAACCTTGGGCACCCTTAAATATTTATAACAGGATCAATTTTCCTCTTATGCGGAGAGGGGGAAGGACTGAAGGAACGGCCTGCACATCCCACACACCCCCCCTACCCCCTCGGTCCCCCCTACCCCCTCAGTCCCCCCTACCCTGGCCCAGTATGTCAGAAAGGAGCGGAGGAAAAAATCAATCCTGTGAACTCATCCCTTTTTGTGTGGATGCCTGGGAGAATTTTAAGTGGAGGGTGGCTTGTTGTGAAAGGCAAAGAGAGAGAGAGAGATAGAGAGAGAGAGAGACAGTGTGTGTGTTTGTATGCGGCGATGGCCATTAGATGTGTGTTTGAGTTCGAGCGACGAGAGAGAGAGAGAGAGAGAGTGTGTGTGTGTGTGTGTGTGTGTGTGTGTGTGTATGCGACGATGGCCTTTAGATGTGTGTTTGAGTTTGAGCGACGAGAGAGAGAGAGAGTGTGTGTGTGTGTGTGTGTGTGTGTGTGTGTGTGTGTGTGTGTGTATGCGGCAATGGCCATTAGATGTGTTTGAGTTCGAGCGACACGCGGGGGTGGCCTTGGCCCCTCAGGGTCAGGGGCCCGAGGTCTTAGGCCGGCCGCTTCGCCGTCAGCACTCTGGGAGCCGGCTAATTGTGTTTGCGGCCTGCCGTACGAGGGGCTCAAACTCAATTAGAACACCGACCACCACCCCCTCTCCACCGCCGCCACCCTCTTCACCCCCTCTCCACCACCAACACCCCCTCTCCACCACCAACACCTTCACCACCACCCCCTCTCCACCACCACCTCCACGCTCTCTCCACCGCCGCCACCCTCTTCACCCCCTCTCCACCACCAACACCTTCATCACCCCCCCTCTCCACCCCTCCTCTCCACCACCACCCCCCTCTCCACCACCACCACCCTCTGTACCACCCCCACCACCACCCCTACTCCACCCCCTCTCCACCACCACCACCTCCACCACCACCCTCTCCACCCCCCCTCCAACACTACTCCCTCTCCACCACCCCCTCTCCACCCCGCCACCCCCTCTGCACTGCCATCACCACCACCATCTCCACGCCATTCCTCCTTTCAACCCCCCCCCCCCATTTCCCTGTGCTCCCACACTTGTGTGTCTCTCCCTGAGAACCCAGCACGTATTATGTGTTTAGATTTAACCCCGACCCCTCCACTCTGCCTCTGCTATCTTTATCTGTTTCTCTTTCTCTCTCTCTCTCTCTCTCTCTCTCTCTCTCTCTCTCTCTCTCTCTCTCTCTCTCTGTTTCTCTCGCCCTCTCCTTCCTTTCCTCGCCTTGCGTGCTGCCACCTTCTCTGCTTGGCTGCCAGGGCTTTTGTGTTGAATTGCAATCATTGAAAACCTTGCGAGAGGCAGTGGAATTGGCGTCAAGGTTGGTTGACGTTGCTGTGTTTGAAACATCATTTTCATAACACACTTGAGAAGCGCTTATCTTCTCAAAGGCTGTCTGAATGGAGCTGATGAGAGATTCGCGAGCACTGTAAGTCATGTGGCGAGGGCGAGAAAGAGAAAAGAAGGAAAAAGATTAAATTACACTGCCATCGCACAGCTTCTCGCCAGCAAACATGATCGCTTTCTCTTCCTCTCTCTGCATCTCTCTCTTTCTCTCTCCCTCTACCCTCTCTTCCTTTCTCTTCCTCTCTCTGCATCTCTCTCTCCCTCTCTCTCTCCCTCTAAACCCACTCTCTTCCTTTCTCGTCCTCTCTCTGCATCTCTCTCTCCCTCTCTCTCTCCCTCTAACCCCACTCTCTTCCTTTCTCTTCCTCTCTCTGCATCTCTCTCTCCCTCTCTCTCTCCCTCTAACCCCACTCTCTTCCTTTCTCTTCCTCTCTCTGCATCTCTCTCTCCCTCTCTCTCTCTCTCCCTCTAACCCCACTCTCTTCCTCTCTCTTCCTCTCTCTGCATCTCTTTCTCTCTTTCTCTCTCTCTCCCTCTACCCTCTCTTCCTTTCTCTTCCTCTCTCTGCATCTCTTTCTCTCTCTCTCTCTCTCTCTCTCTCTCTCCCTCTAACCTAACTCTCTTCCTTTCTCTTGCTTTCCTACTCTCTGCATCTCTTCCTCCCTCTCTCTCTCCCTCTAACCCCACTCTCTTCCTTTCTCTTCCTCTCTCTGCATCTCTCCCTCTCTCTCTCCCTCTAAACCCACTCTCTTTCTTTCTCTTCCTCTCTCTGCATCTCTGTCTCTTTCTCTCTCCCTCTACCCTCTCTTGCTTTCTCTGCCTTCCTCTGCGCCTCTTTCTAACTCTCTCTCTCTCTCCCTCTGCCCCCACTCTCTTCCTTTCTCTGTCTCACTCTCTCCTCCTCTCTCCTTGCCTCTTTTTCTCCATCTCTTTACTTTTTTCTCTTTCTCTGTCTCACTCTGTCTCTCCCTCTCCCTTTTTCAATCTTTCTCTTCTCGTTCTCTTTGCCTCTCTGTCTCTCTCTCTTTCTCCCTCTCCCTCTCCCTCTCTCTTTATTTCTTTTTTGCTCTTTGTTTCTGCCTTGGCCTCCATTTTGGAGCAGTCATCACACTGTTGGTGTGGGGTTTCCGTGTTTCTGTGCGTTTTTATTTGTCTGCCAGTTATTCCCCCTTAAAGAGTTACGATGCAGTATCTCGGCCTGTTCACATACATCAGAAACCGGATGCATATCATATGCCGTTTTTATGCTCTCCCACCGTATCGCCAATAAAAATCAGAAGATAACACCCTATTTTCCCAACCTGTTTGTCCCACACCATAACGCTGCGCTTTCATGGCCTCCTGGAAGGAAATCAATCATCGAAAATAATGGTGGGAAAAATCTATTTTTTTCCCCCGACGTCTCCCCCACCCTCGTCCAGGAAGTATGGCTGGAGGCCGCCGGGGCGGGGGAACAGATTGCGCCCATACATCCAGCTCAGGGAGACGGGGTCGAGCGTCTCGGCTGACACCACGCCGCTGCTCTCCAGGCTTCTGTGACACGCTGGCCGAGGCAGCCCGGGCAGTTCGGCCGTGCCTTTCCTCATAAGGGTGAATTATGTCTCGTCCTTTACCTCGGAGAGAATGACGGATGGAGGGAGAGCGAGACACAGATGCAGCAGATGGAAGGCAAGATGAGAGAGAGAGAGACAGAGAGACAGAGAGAAAGAAAGAGAGAAAGAAAGGCAAAGAAGGAACACAGATCAAACCAAGGGGGATATTTTCAGTGATGAGATCTGTGACCTGTAAAGTAATTGATCATAGACTGGTTTCAGGATATGCCATGTTTTATACAATTACTGTCTGGTTGTCTGGGGTGGTAATAGCATTTGGTTGAGAGGTACAGTAAGTGATAATGATGTGCAGTATCTGTTTAAGTCACTACATATCGATAGCAACATTACATTTGATTCTTTTGCCAAATGCACAAACCAATATCTGATACTCAGGAACTGAGGAGTGTGCTGCAGTCAGCCACAGCACTGCAGGCATAGTTCTTGGTGTAACTAACGCAGGCAATAAACGCACCGATGCTCAGGAGGGGAATACCAAATTTTCATTTTATTCCCAACCGCACCCAGAGAATAATGTTTAACACAGGGGA
>CM050217.1:5377500-5400000 GCA_027475355.1 Coilia nasus | reverse complement strand
TGCATGTAAAATGGGTGATAACTCAAATAATTAAGTATTTCTGTATGTTAAGTATTGACGACCTACCGGGTTAAATATGTCCTATGTCTTTTCCACGTAGGCTTAATTAGAAATGTGTCAGCATACAGCTTGCACACTTTATTTTTAATTAGAAATGTGTCAGCATACAGCTTGTACACTTTATTTTCTCATATCCTGCAAAGTAGAAGAGAATTTGAAGAGGAAGAAGAGAAGTGGTTGTACCACAGCAACACCAGCAGTGACACAAGTCTGTCAATGGCAGTGTGGTGACATAGCAAGTGGTCAGTGGCTAATCTCTAACCCTAGCTAACCTTAAATTATATATACAGACATACATGAGGCTTACTGTAATGTAAATTAGTGGACTGAGTCTGTATTAGTATGCTAGTCAAAAATAAAATACACTCACGGTTGAGTTTGTTTCAGCAACTGAAATTCAAATTAAAATTGTAAGTAAGACATTGGGTGTTTTCATCACTCTATTAGCATCTTGCTTTCGCCTCAGTTTGCTTCAGACATCCCTGCTTTGCCTGCTCTCGGTTGCTGTCTTGAGATATAAAACCCTGTCCCCAAATTAAGCAGGCAATCAGTTTCCTGGAGCGCCGAGGAGCTGCGAGAGTTTAGCCAAGCCTCAAGTGCAGGCCTGCCATCCTTCAGTATCTCTCCAATAACGCACTGAGATTCTGCATGTTATCTCTCCAATAACGCACTGAGACAGACAGACAGGTAGGCAGGCAGGCAGGCAGATGAGCAGGCTGAGGAATAGTCAGCCCTGCATTCTCCTGTAACTCTCTGAAATGCTGTAGATAGAAAGATGGAATTCATTAACGCCGCAGGGGGAAAAGCTACAAGTTACAAAAGGTCACCAGAAAGGAACTCATTAAGTTCTTTAAAACTACTCAGTCCGAGGAGAGCTCAAGTCATTTAATTTTTAATATCTAACTAATATGCTTTTTTAATGTACTTATATACTTTATTCCCCAAATACAACTTTTTGGCACTTTCAACTAAAACTTGTGCGTGAAGATGCAAAAGGCCATCCCCACTGTTTCAACGCTAATTATAATTGCCTGTCATAGCCTCGGCCCACCCATAGTGCTTGTGACGCTGCACAGAACTATCCTGCACCAATTGCACCAATGAAAAACGAATGCTACGCATACATTATGCCATCGGTATCTGTGATCTGATTGGTTGTAGCTTTGTTCGGTAATACACAAAAGAACTTAATAGACGCCCGTTGATCCCACATCTGAGAACTTTCTGTTCATGGGATCTTTGCCAGACCAGGCTCCATCTCCGAGCAGGGGTGACAGCCAGGCTGTGTCTGTCAGGGTGTTAGCCATGTAATAGTCTGCAGCTCAGGCAGCTCCGTTAAATAAAACCCATCCCCATCCTTCCTCTATAACAGGACCTGCTATTTTTATTTTAGGTGAAGGGATGACGGACATGTGCAGAGTGGTTCTGATCAAAACTTTTTGTGAGATTGAAACTATATATACATATCTAATATCTCCTCTTTTATTTGAAATTTGGAAGACTGGAAGACACCTTTTCATAATTGTGCATGTTTGCAGTGCACTATAAGCGCAATGCACTTTAATGTGTGCACAATATTTATGAAACACAAGCATGCACAAGATGTTTAATTATGGCCAGAGTGTTATCTTAGTATTAAGAAGCCATGAATGTAAATAATGTACACAGTTTGGTATGCTGTACAGGAAGTGCGCAAAGTAGACCTGTTATTCATGAATCACTGGGGTGGCA
Organism: Coilia nasus; assembly: GCA_027475355.1. Classification (NCBI taxonomy): domain Eukaryota; kingdom Metazoa; phylum Chordata; class Actinopteri; order Clupeiformes; family Engraulidae; genus Coilia; species Coilia nasus. The sequence continues at coordinate 5,398,209 of CM050217.1, read as the reverse complement.
CCTCCGCAAATGCAGGTTCACTTTTTGCCACTGTTGCAAGTTGATAGCCTGCAGCATTTTTAAGCTTTGCCAGAGGGCCTGCACTCCACAAGCGCCCTTCCAGTTTATTGTTTAATTTTATGGATTAGAGACTCTTATACTTCTCCCCCTCCCTGCTGTGTGGTGGGTTGCCTACATCTTAACTGTAGGCTGTAGTTATGCCTGCTCCCTCAGATGCAGTTAGAGGCTCCGTTCATTCTATATCGCCACTGCCCTCCTTGTTTTGTTCATCAATCACCACACAACTCCGTTAGTGACAAAACAGGGGTTCTGATTAGGATCTACTGTGGTTTAGGGGATGGCCTACAACCAAACACTGAATACTGCAGCAACTCATGGAATTCCCTGCGTTTCTGTTGCCTTTGCTTCTTACTTGAGGAATAATAAGATAAAACATTAGGTATGAAATGCAAAGCTCCAGAAATCATAAGCTTCTGGATTGACATAAGCTACTGTACGTCTAGGTAAAAAAAAAGAATATTAACAGAATTTAGATCCAGACAAATATTTAGCAATTCAAATGTGGAATGAGAGTTGTGCATTGCGACTTACAAGATAAGTCTCTTTTCTGTCAGTAGAGGGGAGTGACTGTATAATAGCTGTCGCTGTGGCCAGGAACGGCTCCCTGTGATGGCCATTGTTACAGTGGCTTTGGGGAGCCCTTTCTACTGTCTGACCCTCATGCAGTACACCATCAAAGGACCGTCAGACAGAGAGGTACAGTAGATGGATAGGCAGACAGAAAGAAAAGCAAACAGACTGATCCTCCCTTGAAGCCCTGCATGAGAGCACTCAAAAGGGCTACTGGGAAGACTGACATGCAGACAGACAGACTGACAGAAAATTGCAGAGACAGAAAGACAGCCAGACAGCCAGACAGATAGAAAGAATGGCTTCACAAAGTGGTCATCACATGATGGCAGGACTACATTTCGAGAAACATTTTAGTAGAGGGTGAAGTGTGAGGCTTTGCCCGATGGCTGACGGGCAGCTGGGCCTAAGGGTTGGGGGGATGTTCGTAGAAATGGAGGGCTGCAGGTACCAGTAGGGAAAATGTGGGTTGGGGAGTGAATAACCAGGGCTCTCCTGTACCCTCACCTATAGTTGAAGTGCGCTTGAGCAAGGCATCTAGCCCCATGTTGCTGCAGGGGGACTGTCCCGGTATGTAATTCACTGTAAATCGCTCTGGGTAGGAGTACCAGCTAAATGTAATGTAATGTAAAAAGGTGGATTGTGGATGTTTAGCTACCGGACAGCCAGGCCCTGTGCTCTGAGTGTCATCACCAGGGCTTACCACATGGTTTGAATGCTGTTGGTGGTGGTAGTGTGTGGAGTGGTGTGTGATTAGGCACCATTGTGTGTTGTGTGTAAGTGTGTGTGTGCAGGGGCTCGGTGAGCTCCTCACATGCTTGTGAGTGTGATTGGTCCATGAGGGTGTAAAACTGGGCATCTGAGGAGAGCGGTGAGCCAGGAAGGGGAATGTGGATGCAGATGTGGCCTACTGGCCGGCCTCACTGGCGTGACTAAGCATGCAGCACTGGATGTGGTGGAGAGGCCACGTGATGCCCCCCTCACCCAACACCCCCCAACCCCCACCCCCGTCATGCTGGACTGCCCCGCGCCGCACGCTGGTGTCTGATGGCTGTCAGAATCAGTGGCGGGAGGGAGTATGTGTGTGTGTGTGTGCGTGTGTGTGTGTGTGTGTGTGTGTGTGTGTGTGTGTGTGTGTGTGTGTGTGTGTGTGTGTGCATGTGTCTGCCCACCACCATACCTGTGCTCAACCCCCTTCACCTTAAGCCCCACTCAATGAAGTAGACAGTGTGTCTCCTGTGTGTGTGTGTGTGTGTGTGTGTGTGTGTGCGTGTCTGTGTGTGTGTGTGTGTGTGTGTGACCATGCACACTTGACATATGACAGGCTGACAAAGCCAGAGAGAGACACAGTAAAAGAAAGATAGAGACTGAAAAAAACAGACATTGTTCTTGTCTGTCAGCTGGTGTTGGTGTGTGCATTTGTGAGTGTATCTGTATGTGTGTGTGTCTAAGTGTGTGTATGTGTGTGGGTGTGTGTCTCTACATGTGTGTGTGTGTACACGTGTGCATGCGCGCCTGTGTCGAAAGAAGAAGAACGAGGAAGAAAAAGAAGGTTAAAGAAACGGAGCGCGATATGCGCAGAGACTTATACAGGGAGAGGAGACGCTTTCCCAGAAGGCTTTGCTTTGGTCCCCCCTGACTTCCCCTGGCCCCGAGGGGCCCCTCCTCTCCTCTCCTCTGCCTGCTTCAGCAGGGTCGGCCTCCCTTTCAAACCCACCGAGATCCACTCTCCAGGCTGCTGTGCACTCAGATTAGATAAGCTCTCCACTCCTGTGTGTGTGTGTGTGTGTGTGTGTGTGTGTGTGTGTGTGTGTGTGTGTGTGTGTGTGTGTGTGTGTGTGTGTGTGTGTGTGTGTGATACAAAGGCAGAAAAAAGGGTCAGGAGAGAGATGGAGAAAGACAGAGAGAGAGAGAGACAGAGGAGAGAACGGAGAGAGGAGAGAGAGAGAGAGAGAGAGAGAGAGAGAGAGAGAGAGAGAGAGAGAGCATGAACAGACAAACAGAAATCAAATCAGAGGAAAAAGACAACACAACATATTTTTTCACTCAAATATAAGCTCCTGGATCGTGAGCAGACTTAAAAACCCCTTTTACCTAAGTTAAGGGTCAAAATGATTTTGACTTTAGCAAAGTTTTTTCTGGGAGGTGCAGCTTTAATGTTGAGTTACTTAAAGGTTCTTATCAGCGTGTGTCCTGACACAATTTAAGCAGTTTTATTGAGTTGCAGAAGCGCCCTGGGGTGTGACACATCGTAATTGCTGACTGACACTTTTTCCTCCTGTGAATTATTTTATGTGCTTTTTATTCCATTAGGTAAATATTTTGTTATTTCATCCCTCTTCCTCTCTCTCTCTCTCTCTCTCTCTCTCTCTCTCTCTCTCCCTTTCTCTCTCTCTCTCTCTCTCTCTCTCTCTCTCTTCTGTCTTGATCTCTTTTATATTTCTCTACCTCTACCTCTCTCTCTACCTCTCCTCCCCCCCCTCTCTGTCTCTCTCTTTCTCTCGCTTCCCTTCTGTCTTCATTTCTTTTATCTTTCTCTACCTCTACCTCTCTCTACCTTTCCCTCTCCCCCGCATCTCTCTCTCTCCTTCACTTTTCAAGTCTTACTTTTGTACTGTCATCTGTCTGTCTGTTTATCTGTCGCCGGGTCTGTGAGTGTCTATTTCTTTCCCCTACGCATTGTTTTCAATGCCCCAGCTGTCAGCGCATGCAATTTGCACAGGCAGTATTTTTCGGTCTGTACGAAAAGGGCCCTTGAGTTTTCGTGCGTGTCATTTACGTTGAGCAGACAGACAGCAGCTTCGACTGTAAACAGACCTCCCTGACTGGGCCATTTAGCTGCATGGGCGGCCTCTCCAGTGGCAGTTTTGCGTGTCACACTTCCACTCCAGCAAAGGAGGACAGGGACGTTCACGAGGCCAGAACATCGGAGACGCCGCAAACAAAAGAAAGCTCCGAGTTTAGCTTGAAAGGCAGCGTTAAAATATTCACCATGACAAAAGCTGCAAACTGTTTTCTTTTTTTTTTAGTTTTGCATTTTTATATTGGGCTCCTCTTGTGACAGGTTTATCTCGCCCTTGCCGTTTTGCCTTTTGTTGTTGTTGTTTTTTTTTTTTTCCTTAAGGCTTCTGGCAGATTCAGGTGGATTCTCAGGCATGTGCTCTCTTGCACTGTCTTGGTGTACGGTGACCCAGTTTGTTTGGAGTATCACCCTCACGAAAAAAAGTGAATAAAAACATCCCACAGGGAGGGAGAAAGCAATCTGCCCTGAAGAAGTTCGGCCTCACCGCTCCAGAGCCCGTCATGCAGAACTGAGCAGATAGAGGCGTGATGCTCCCGCTTCTCTGCTCGTCCACTATGAAGGGCCTGCCCACGTCTGTGTCTGTGTGTGTGTGCCTGTGGCTACGCCTATGCCTGTGCCTGTGTCTGTGTGTGTGTGTGTGTGTGTGTCTGTGTGTGTGTCTGTGCCTGTGTGTGTGCCTGTGCCTGTGTCTGTGCCTGTGTCTGTGTGTGTGTCTGTGTGTGTGTCTGTGTGTGTGTGTCTGTGTCTGTGTCTGTGTGTGTGTCTGTGCCCGTGTGTGTGTGTGTGTGTGTGTGTGTGTGTGTGTGTGTGTGTGCCTGTGCCTGTGCCTGTGCATGCTGTGGGCTTTTCTCTTCTATCGCTAAGAGGGAAAGAATGGATCCCATTTTGTCGCCCCATCTGCCGATAAGGCAGCCATGCGATACACTGGACCGGCATGGATGCATGGTGAGGGGGGTGGTTTGAGAGGGGAGCTGTGTGTGTGTGTGTGTGTGTGTGTGTGTGTGTGTGTGTGTGTGTGTGTGTGCGCGTGTGTGTGTGTGCGTGTGTGTTGGGGGGTATCGATGAGTGGTGGTGTTTCATGCATTGGTCACTGAGGGAAACTCAGTGTGGCAAACGCTTATTTCAAACACGGCGTCACTGTCTATTTACCCCACTCCTCTCCCCCCTCTCTCTCTCTCTCTCTCTCTCTCTCTCTCTCTCTCTCTCTCTCTCTCTCTCTCTCTCTCTTTCTGTCTGTCTCTCTCTCTCTCTCTCTCTCTCTTTCTGTCTGTCTCTCTCACCTCCTCCCACCCTTTCTCCCATCTTGAAATCACAACACACATGCATTTCAATAAAAATTCAATTTATTGTCTAATGATTAATATGTAATATGATTAGTGTATATTTTTTAATTTTAGCAGAAGATAATTTAATTCTTCAAGTTTTTTTTTTTTTTTTTTTTTTTTTTTGAGCATATTTATTTTGGAGGTCCCCGTGAGAGGAGAACTTGGAGAAACTTCCAGAAGTGCGAGCAGCATCAGTGGAATGGGCCCACCTGAATGAACCTGTCAGCGGTGACGCATTGCTTTTTAAGCCTCAGTGATTACACCCCTTCCACTGCAACCCCCTTTCTCTCGGCGCGCGGCCCGTTTCTCCCTCCTCTGCTGCTTTGAAATATGACTTTCTCTGCAAAGGTTAAACAACAAGCCGGCGTGATGTATGGCTCACAGCTCTCGTCTTCTGGTTTTATTCCTTCTGACACAAAATAAATATTCTCGCCTCGCGTCTCAGCCGCAGAGTGACCCAAATCAATGATGGCTAATTAATGCAGCTGAAGATGCAGCTCTCTCACTCTCTGTCTGTCTTCTTCATTCTGTCTCTCTCTTCATCCTGTCTCTCTTTCATTCCCTCTGTCTTTCTCTCTCTCTCTCTCTCTCTCTCTCTCTCTCTCTCTCTCTCTCTCTCTCTCTCTCTACTGTCTCACTCTTAATTCTATCTCTCTCTCTCTTTGTCTCTCTTTACTATGTCTTCTCTTTTCTCACTCTTCATTCTGTCTCTCTCTTCATCCTGTCTCTCTCTTATTCCCTCTGTCTTTTTCTCTCACTCTCTCTTTCTCTCTTTAGTGTCTCACTCTTTATTCTGTCTCTCTCTTTTATTTCCTCTCTGTCTGTCTCTCTGTCTCTTTCTCTCTTTCTCTTCTCCCCCTCTCTCTGTCTCTTTCTCTCTCTCTGTCTCTCAGTCTCTCCCTCTCTCTCCCTCTTTCCCTCTCTCCCTCTTTCTGTCTCTCTCTCTCTCTCTCTCTCTCTCTATTCCGCTTGCTCTCTCTCTCTTTCTCTCTCTCTCTCTCTCTCTCTCTCTCTCTCTCTCTCTCTCTCTCTCTCTCTCTCTCTCTCTCTATTCCGCTTGCTCTCTCTCTCTCTCTCTCTCTCTCTCTATTCCGCTTGCTCTCTCTCTCTCTCTATTCCGCTTGCTCTCTCTCCGCCCTCCCTGCTGCTGTGGATGTGTTTAGTGCTCACAGCACATTATCTCTGAGGGCTGAGACATGTGCCTGAATCCCAACGCAAGATTAGTCACCTGCTGCCTCTCACTGGCCTCACACTGTACTGAAACAAACAAACAAACAAACATACAAACAAGGCCACACACTTATAAAAGGCATGCAGTCTTGCAGCGCAGTAAATGTATATGTGTCTGTGCCCATGTCCATTGTTGTATGTTTATGATGGGTGATGGGTGTATTGAACTGTTAGGAAGCTTAAAAATATTACTCGGCACTGAAATGTGCCAAGGTCAAAGCCGCACAAATACTCCCATGTCAACAGACGTTCACATTAAGGGGATGAGCTGTGGCCTTTAATGGTTCAAACGCAGGGTCAGGATGGGTATGGAACAGTTCTTCATCATATCTAGACTTAAGACCAAACAGTTCTCAGATGCTTTCTGATGATCAATGATTTTATGCTTATTTTACTTTAATCTATTTAAGCATTTACACTTATTTTATCTTTTATTCTTTTACATATTGTTCTTTGCTTTTATTAAATATGCCTTTTATTTATCGTACACTTATTGTAAACTTATTTTATCTTTTATGCTTTTACATACTGTTCTTTGCTTTTATTAAATATGCCTTTTATTTATCGTACACTTATTGTAAACTTATTTTATCTTTTATGCTTTTACATACTGTTCTTTGCTTTTATTAAATATGCCTTTTATTTATCGTACACTTATTGTAAACTTATTTTATCTTTTATGCTTTTACATATTGTTCTTTGCTTTTATTAAATATGCCTTTTATTTATCGTACACTTATTGTAAACTTATTTTATCTTTTATGCTTTTACATATTGTTCTTTGCTTTTTGTTTAGAAGTTGTACTGCAGTGTTGGATCCTCTGAGCTGTGCTTCAGACTAACTGTGCGTTTGACTGTCTCAGAGTGGCAAAAGCTGACAAAGCAGTGGAAGTCATTCATATTCATATTAAGAGCAGTCAGGCCGTCTCAGGCCGCCTTGAGTGACATCATCATAAGCAAGTTCAGATGCAGTACACTTTACACTGATGTGTACAGTGCATGACACTGTTTGGTGGCACGCAAGTGGAATTCAAGAGCAAACAACATAATCTGGGTTTCCTAACAAGGCCTGAAACACGGGAGTGTGTAAATAAGCAATTTTAATGGTGAGAAAACGTACTGCCGCCTGTGAAGCAAAAACAAAACATAATACCGGACATTAGCATGTTGTCCCAACCAGCAGAAACTCATTTCAGGGAGGTCAACAACGCTATTTGTCCAGTTCATGCCGACACCACAGGCAAGTCACTGAATCGCAATAAACCGACAGATGCGATTTGAACTCGTGTTTGGTGATTCTCGCCATTGCAATTTTATTTTCGGTAAGCACTGCTTCAGATGCTTATGGACGAGCCGCCTCTCATGCACAATAAGGCAAAGTATCCTTGGATCTTTGTAGACTGCAATCCCAGTATCTTAAGGGGCACCATCCTCTTTCATTGTCATGGCAACATGGTGGCTGTTAATGTTTGCTCTTCATGTCAGTGACATTTCTTTCTTTGTTTGAAATATGTCTTTTCCGCCACCATATTTTCATGTCAGAATTACTGCAGTCACCCCTTTAAGGATCAGAGGTGACGTCCTATTGGAGGTTCCACTCAGCACCGCTTTCTTACATCTCTTAACGGCATATTATTCTATTTCCCTACCCGGATCTCCAGGCAAAGGTAAACATTTTTTAAAGTATTTTCTTGGCCTTTTTATGGCTTTATTTAGACATGACAGTGAGGATGGTGACAGGAAGTAAGTGGAATAGAGATAGATGGGGTGTGGTTGGAGAATGACCTTAGGCCAGATTCAAACCAGGGTCCCCATGGGCAAATGGCCACTCATGGTGGCCTCTAACCACTCACCACTGCACCCTCAAGGTTAATCTTCTTAAGAAGGAATGCCCCCCCCCCCTCCCCAAGTAAGTCTAGCCCTACTTGAGTGTGGTTTGTTACATTTAACAAACAGTTCAGATGCCTTTTTATGTTGTTTAAGTCCACAGACACCTAAACTCAGCTGGCCTGTTTAGGTCATCAACACTGGTCTAAGTGTCAGTGGCATGCGAGGCAATGGACAGGTTTAAATGGTCATTTCCGTCCAAAGCCGCCTCTCCTCTGATGCCTCAGCTGGCCGTTGTACATTCGTAGTGACTTTCATCTAAGGCGTGAGTGGCCCAAAATGCCATGCTATCTGTGTGGCACTTTTCAACTTGCGTATGATTCTCCTTCTCATACTGATAACTGGATGTTGTGTGGGGTCTGTGTCTGCTGTGTGAGGTCTGTGTCTGCTGTGTGAGGTCTGTGTCTGCTCTGTGAGGTCTGTGTCTGTTGTGTGGGGTCTGTGTCTGTTGTGTGAGGTCTGGGTCTGTTGTGTGAGGTCTGTGTCTGCTGTGTGGGGTCTGTGTCTGCTGTGTGGGGTCTGTGTCTGCTGTGTGAGGTCTGTGTCTGCTGTGTGGGGTCTGTGTCTTCTGTGTGAGGTCTGGGTCTGTTGTGTGAGGCCTAGAGGTGCTGGGCTTTTGTTCATTCTTATAGTATGCCTATAAGATGTTCGGGACTCTGGTCTCGATGTGACATCAGTGCTTTTGTTCATTCTTATAGTATGCCTATAAGATGTTCGGGACTCTGGTCTCGATGTGACATCAGTGCTTTTGTTCATTCTTATAGTATGCCTATAAGATGTTCGGGACTCTGGTCTCGATGTGACATCAGTGCTTCCATTTTGATCACAGATGTCATAGTCACTGCCTCATTTCCTGTTGGACCAGGGTTCTGTTGGCGTGGTAACAGTGTTATCATCAAAAACAATGACACGTACAAATGGTGTAAGGTTTGGGAGATCATGGGAGGACAGGCATTTAGTCAGAAACAGGAATTAAATTGCCCTTTTCATCCCAGATGCTGATCTGATGTCATGTCTAATATGTGGTGTCTGCACAGAGATTTCTTTAGGTAAGGTTTGCAGTGCAGTAGTAAATGATCTCAGTTGTCATGACCATATATCTAAATATCAAATTAAATATAATCAAAACTCATGACTGAAAACTCCAAACTTTCAGAGTCACCCAGTCTACATGCACAACAAATTCACTTACCCCGAACCACCCCCCACCCCCACCACCCCCACCCCCGATTGCCCCGACAATGCCTGGGCACATGGTGTCCTATTGTAACGCAGAATTGAAAAGCATTGTCTCCTCGCGTATTGATTTATTGTTTTGTAGCTAAATTCGTCGGCGAGGCGAGAGGTCAGACGTGGTGACATCCATCAAGCATCCAATTGGGGTGTGGTAATGGAGCTCATTTTTAGAGGTCAGAGGAGGGGGGACGGAGGGGGGACGGTGGACGGAGGGGGTGCAGAGGGGGGACGGTGAAAAACGTAGGTGGAAAGATTTGACTCCTGCCATCTCGGGGCGGAGGGCAGGCCAGAGCAATCGGAAGGGGTCAAGGTTTGGCATTGTCCGGCCATGCATCACTGTGCTGGTGTGTGGGTGTGTGTGTGTCTGTGTGTGTGTGTGTGTGTGTGTGTGTGTGTCTGTGTGTGTGTGTGTGTCTGTGTGTGTGTGTGTGTGTGTGTGTTTGTGTGTGTGTGTGTGTCTGTTTGTATGTGTGCATGTGTGTGTGTCTGTCTGTGTATGTGTGTGCGTTTGTCCGTCTGTGTATGTGTGTGCGTGTGTGTGTGTGTGTGTGTGTGTGTCTGTCTGTGTATGTGTGTGCGTTTGTCTGTCTGTGTATGTGTGTGCGTGTGTGTGTGTGTGTGTGTGTGTGTATGTGTGCATGCGTGTGTGTCTGTCTGTGTATGTGTGTGCGTTTGTCTGTCTATGTATGTGTGTGCGTGTGTGTCTGTCTGTGTTTGAGTGTGTGTGTGTGTGTGTGTGTGTCTGTGATTGGGGGGCAGGGTGAGTGGGGGTTGTTATTGGTAGCAGTGGTGCTGGTGGGAGAAAGGTGGATCTTAAGCGTCCATCTTTGAGCATATAGGATTGGAGGTATTGGTGGTGGTGGTGGGAAAAAAGGAGGCAAATTGTAAACATCTATCTCTGAGCAAATGGGATTTTTTGCATCTGAAAAAAGACCTTTTTCACTTCAATCTGTGGGCCATTTTTCCCCTTCTCCCTCTGGTCCTGCCGTTCACTCCTCGTGTCTCCTCATGAGTTATGACTCACACTCCTTGTCCTTATGCTCCTCCTGCAGAGCAGCCCTGCTCACCAGCACCATGGCCACACTCCTTACCCATGATGCTCTAGTAACTCACTCAGTAATCTTTCACACATACAGTACTCATAGTGAGTCACTCCGCCTTCCTTCCTTTTCAGTTTGAGTAATTTAACTGTGAAATTTCAGGGGCCGCTTTGAAGCAGGAAACCAGCGATGTTTTTAATGGACTTCTGACATCATGGGAAGGATCTCCTACAGTGGCCTGGTCGGTTCGTTTGGGTTCCAATTAGGGCGAATGAGACACGCGGACGTGGTGCACTTCCTGTCCTTGGCTTTCAGTGTTAGCACATGGATGGGCAGAGGGGTTGTATAACAGCCATATCGCCAAATATAAAATGCAGACAGAAACAAAGAAATTATTATTTCTGACTATAGTGACAGAAGGTTCCAGAATAGAGTCATATCACCAAACAGAAATTGCAAGCAGAAACAAAAAAAATATTATTGCTGACTATAATGGGGAAAAGTTCCAGAATAGAGCTATATCGCCAAACATAAATTGCAATAGTAATAAAGGAATTGTTATTTCTGACTATAGTGGTCCTCACAGAAATACAGTATATGCTTGTGTTCCTTTCTGTTACATTGAGAAGGTCTTGTGTAATGCAGAAGTAAAGTAAAATCAGGGTGTGATTCCTGGTTTTGTTCAGCCTGTAAAATAACTATTTTGCTTACATAGCTCTTGCTATTGAGTATTGCAGATATGCCTACATACAGACTGACTAAGTCTATTTGCATGTGTCTCTGTTGCTCACGGACAAACAGTTGTTTTAGCCAGAACTTAAAACTCATGAAACCATAGCGTGTAAGGGCTTATTCACACCAAACACACTCTGCATCACCGCGTAGACAGCAAGTGCCCAGTTTCTGTCTGTATTCGTTTAGAATGCACGTTAACAAATTAGACTATTCTCTCCGCACTCGTGATCTGAGCGTATTCTGTCACACATACACACACATATTGTACACGGTTACATGCTGTACACGGTAAGTTCGGTGTGAATGAGTCGTAACTCCTGTACATTTTTTTCTGTCTTTTGTTTTCCAGACTCGAGGGGTCCTTCTATGAGGTCATGTCCGTCGACTTCGAGATTGACAACTTTATCAACCTCAAGTCAGCCCAGGCTATCCGATGGCAAATTGAGTATCCAGGCAGCGGCCTGCAGGCCGAGGCTCTCTCCTACGTCTACATCAGCCAGAGAGACATCCAGGGCATTGTGCCTCTGGCAGAGGTGAGCCTTGTCAAGTGCTGTAGAAGCACATGGGTATTCAGGCACAGCTCCGTGGAATACTGTGCACTCAACTGTACTTCGTAAAAAAGTTTCATTCAAAGCATTCCACTTTTTCGGCAACACTTTATTTTATGCAGACTGTGAATTACCTCTCCATAATTGAGGGGTACTACCTTTTTACGGGGGGATACAATAATTATATTAACATGTTTGTACCCCCTCAACCCTGCTACAGTGGTGCCTTGTCTTACAAGTGTCCCAAATAATGAATTTTTCGAGATACAAGCCGTCTCTCGGACGATTTTTGGCTTTGAGTTGCAAGGTAAAATTCGGGTTAAATTCAGCCAGCTTTGGATACCCCACCGGTAGTTGCAAGCAGCAAACCCTACAGTGAACACCAGAAAATTGATTTACCCTTCAAGTAATTTAAGTTACGAGCTTCCTTGCGGAATGAATTAAACTTGTAAGGCACATTTGTATTTTTATCTCTTTGTGGGGTACTGAGTCTTGTGGGGTACTGGGTCTTTTGGGGTACTGGGTCTTGTGGGGTACTGGGTCTTGTGGGGTACTGGGTCTTGATTGTACACCCCCTCCCTTGAATTTTGCAGTTGAACTCATCATACTACTATTCATGCTGCTTGGTCAATGACCAACCAGTCACTAGAGAAATCAAAGTTACAAACTAGTTGACTTGGTTATACTATTATTAGTGTGTTATGGTTATCAATGATAATTGATGACTTAGATTATTCTCAAGTGGCAGGCAAAGACATGTTTGGATTTCAATTTCAGATTGACTTTTGATTTTTGAAGGTTGTGGAGGTTACTGTCAGGTCTGTTCTCATCATGGTAACAGGATACTGTTTTGAGTAAAAGATTTAACTTAACATCATGATCACACTTTCCCAGCAATTTAGCCCTAATGTGTAACTGACCAGGCAGGTCTGTAGTGGCAGGTCTGAGTGAATCATAGTTTTTTAAGAGCAATGCAGAATAGGGAGTCCAATATGTGGCACTGTGCACTTTTTAACCAGACCCTCGCTTCCACTAGTTTAACACTGGGCTAGCTGGGGTGGTGGAGAGCCCTCTAAATGTCACTGATCATTTGCACACCCCTTGTGCTCAGGAACACCACTGTCTCCCCCTCACGTGTCTCCCTCTCTTAATAAGACCCCAACAGCTGCCTCATTGGGCTTAATGAGCAGACCTCATCGCCCACAAAGGTCTGCACACTTGACTTCGTTAAAGGTCAGGATGCGTGCCAAACCCTCCCAACTCACACACACCTTCACACCAACCACTTCCCACACACACACCTTTTTCTGTCTTTCGCTCTCTCTCTTTTTCTTTTCTTCTCTCTCTTTCTCTCTCTCTCTCTGTCATAGCCACACACACACATACACACACACACAAAACTTCACACTTCTCTCAGTAGCCCATCTTCGGTGGAGATGAGAAGTGATGTACGGTATAGTCCAAGCAGAGCAGTGCAGAGCTCTCTCTTCTCTCTCCTTCCCAACGCTGGGCGGTCGGTCAGAACGCACACACACACACACACGCGCGCGCACACACGCACGCACACACACACGCCGCTGTTTGTCTCTGCCAGAGGCTTGCCGGCAGCCCGGCTGACAGCAGCCAGAGACCTCCCCGCGGGGAAGCAAAGGTGCTCCTGCCCTTGTCCTCTGTGTTTATCAGAAGAGGGGTGGCAGGAAAATCAAAGTGAGCAACAAAATCTACAGAGCAGAACAGGGCAGTGAGAGAAAAGAAGATACCTGTGTGAATCTGGGTTGCATTGTTCTCCTGTTGAAACAGTCAGGAAAGACGAGGGCAACCGGACAGAATGTGCTAGTAACCAGTACTTCACCAAAGGAAAGCGTAACCAGATAGAATGTGCTAGTAACCAGCACTTCACCAAAGGAAAGCGTAACCAGATAGAATGTGCTAGTAACCAGCACTTCACCAAAGGAAAGCGTAACCAGATACTGTAGAATGTGCTAGTAACCAGTACTTCACCAAAGGAAAGCGTAACCAGATAGAATGTGCTAGTAACCAGTACTTCACCAAAGGAAAGCGTAACCAGATAGAATGTGCTAGTAACCAGTACTTCACCAAAGGAAAGCGTTCCCATCAACATTATCAACATTTTTGGCCAGGTTCAATAAATGCATTGTTGATATTGGACTACATTTAAAACTGTTAATCAATAAATGAAACACAATGTTACATAAAGTATAACCTTTTTTGATGTGATAGGGATACTGATAGTGATTTAATTGCCAGAACCCTGTAAAATGTTTATAAGTTTAAAATGATCACCACTTAGAAACATCGTAGGCTGTGCTACATTCTCATAAAATGATCATCCAAAATACATTTATTTTAACTTGGGGTACATTACATATAATGTTTTTATATCTAGCTGCTTTCCTAGTCTAAAAATATTCACAGATATTGGACTAGTGGGTCGCTTCTGACAATTACCCAGACCACAAAGCATCAATAAACCAGCTTCCATAAAATGGCTCCCATGAAATTCAAGGCAGTTGAAGCAAAATGGCTGATCTCATACATACACGCATCAAATACCAGCAGCCTGGGCTCTAAGTAATATAACTCACTTTGCTCACCGAAAGTTTTATACTAGTTTTAGTTTCCACACTGCACTTCCACATTGCACTAATCTGGTTTTCTGAGATATTGTGCACGTACATTTAAAAAGATGGGGGTAGGGGATAATTTAAGACAAGACATATACAGATGGCTAGCTTTCCCGATGCTCATTTAATTCTCACAGGTCGAGATTCCTGCAGTCGCGAGAAGTGTTTACCACTGCCGCCGCTAGGGACAGCATAGGACCACAAAGGTTTACGCTGAAGTAAAGATCTCACTTCTGAGGTTGACCCACCCACAGCAAGACTTGCAGTATTTAGTTGACTGTAAAAGTGCTATTATCTCGTAATCCTCACGAGAACCTCACGAGATTCCTTCTGAGAACTGAGAATCGGGAAAGCTAACCATCTGTAAGATTTTAATACATCCTCTCTGGATGGAGACAGGAAGATACTCTAAAACTGGCTACAATTTAACACCCCAAGCAAAGTATTGCCACAGATATGAATATATATATATATATAATCTGACTTGGTACAGGTATTGTGTGTATGCACGTGTGTGTGTGTGTGTGTGTGTGTGTGCATGCGCGCATCTGTGTATGAGTGTGTGTGTGTGTGTGCATATGTGTGTGTGGGTGTATGTGTGTGTGAGAGAGAGTGTGTGTGTGTACGCGCGCATCTGTGTATGAGTGTGTGTGTGTGTACGTGTGTGTGTCTGTGTGTGTGCGCCCCAGAGTGCGTATGTGTGTGTGTGTGTGTCTGGTCCTCTAGATGTGGTGCCATAGAGCTGGTAGGGTCGTGTGTCTGTGTGTGTGTGTGTGTGTGTGTCTGTGTGTGTGTGTGTGTGTGTGTGTGTGCACGCCCCCACATGCGTATGTGTGTGTGTGTGTGTGCCCCCCCGTGCATGTGTGTGTGTGTCTGGTCCTCTAGATGTGGTGCCATAGAGCTGGTGCAGGTGTGTCTGTGTGTGTGTGTGTGTACCCCTCGTATGTGTGTGTGTGTGTACCCCTGCGTGCGTATGTGTGTGTGTGTCTGGTCCTCTAGATGTGGTGTCATAGACCTGGTACAGGTGTGTGTGTGTGTGTGTGTGTGTACCCCTGCGTGCGTATGTGTGTGTGTGTCTGGTCCTCTAGATGTGGTGCCATAGAGCTGGTAGGGGTGTGTATTTGTGTGTGTGTGCCTCGCATGCGTATGTGTGTGTGTGTCTGTGTATGCCTGTACGTATGTGTGTGTGTCTGGTCCTCTAGATGTGGTGCCATAGAGCTGGTGCAGGTGTGTCTGTGTGTGTGTGTGTGTGTACCCCTCGTATGTGTGTGTGTGTGTACCCCTGCGTGCGTATGTGTGTGTGTGTCTGGTCCTCTAGATGTGGTGTCATAGACCTGGTACAGGTGTTTGTGTGTGTGTGTGTGTGTGTACCCCTGTGTGCGTATGTGTGTGTGTGTCTGGTCCTCTAGATGTGGTGCCATAGAGCTGGTGCAGGTGTGTCTGTGTGTGTGTGTGTGTACCCCTCGTATGTGTGTGTGTGTACCCCTGCGTGCGTATGTGTGTGTGTGTCTGGTCCTCTAGATGTGGTGTCATAGACCTGGTACAGGTGTGAGTGTGTGTGTGTGTACCCCTGCGTGCGTATGTGTGTGTGTGTGTCTGGTCCTCTAGATGTGGTGTCATAGACCTGGTACAGGTGTGTGTGTGTGTGTGTGTGTACCCCTGCGTGCGTATGTGTGTTTGTGTCTGGTCCTCTAGATGTGGTGCAATAGAGCTGGTAGGGGTGTGTGTCTGTGTGTGTGTGCCTCGCATGCGTATGTGTGTGTGTGTCTGTGTATGCCTGTACGTATGTGTGTGTGTCTGGTCCTCTAGATGTGGTGTCATAGACCTGGTACAGGTGTGTGTCTGTGTGTGTGTGTGTACCCCTGTGTGCGTATGTGTGTGTCTGGTCCTCTAGATGTGGTGTCAGAGCTGGTACAGGTGTGTGTCTGTGTGTGTGTGTGTACCCCTGTGTGCGTATGTGTGTGTGTGTCTGGTCCTCTAGATGTGGTGCCATAGAGCTGGTAGGGGTGTGTGTCTGTGTGTGTGCCCCCGCATGCGTATGTGTGTGTGTGTCTGTGTATGCCTGTACGTATGTGTGTGTATCTGGTCCTCTAGATGCGTATGTGTGTGTGTGTCTGTTTATGCCTGTGCGTATGTGTGTGTATCTGGTCCTCTAGATGTGGTGTCATAGACCTGGTACAGGTGTGTGTCTGTGTGTGTGTGTGTACCCCTGCGTGCGTATGTGTGTGTGTGTCTGGTCCTCTAGATGTGGTGTCATAGACCTGGTACAGGTGTGTGTCTGTGTGTGTGTGTGTACCCCTGCGTGCGTATGTGTGTGTGTGTCTGGTCCTCTAGATGTGGTGTCATAGACCTGGTACAGGTGTGTGTCTGTGTGTGTGTGTGTACCCCTGCGTGCGTATGTGTGTGTGTGTCTGGTCCTCTAGATGTGGTGTCAGAGCTGGTACAGGTGTGTGTCTGTGTGTGTGTGTGTACCCCTGTGTGCGTATGTGTGTGTCTGGTCCTCTAGATGTGGTGTCATAGACCTGGTACAGGTGTGTGTCTGTGTGTGTGTGTGTACCGCTGTGTGCGTATGTGTGTGTCTGGTCCTCTAGATGTGGTGTCATGGAGCCGCTAGGGGTGATTAGGGTACTCTCAGAGCTGATGATAGGCTGGTGGCTACGCTGGCTACTTGAAAGGAGCAGAGGAGAGGATCCAATCTAGTCATCTGGAGAGGTCAGAAGATGAAAGACAGGGATGAGAGAGGTGTGATAGATGTCACTGGATCACCGCGCTCGTCTGTGTTAGCTCTGGCTGCAATGCCGCCTGGCATGGCTATTAGACGCTGCCAGCTGAACACCATCTTAACTGGAGCACAGCAGGAGTCTCTTAGGGTGCCCACACTGGCTCTGTGTGGCCAGCATTTATTTAGATCCATATGCTGTGCTTATATTTCATTTCCCTTTGTTCTCATAGCCAGGTTTTAGCAGACAGATGTGGCTATAATCTCACTTCCTGTGTTTCTCTCTCTTCCTCTGTCTTTTTCTCTGTCTCTGTCTCTGTCTGTATATCTCTTGGTCTCTCTCTGTCACTCTCTCTTGCTCTGTCTGTCTATCTCTTGGTCTCTCTCTGTCACTCTCTCTTGCTCTGTCTGTCTGTCTGTCTATCTCTTGGTCTCTCTCTCTCTCTCTCTCTCTCTCTCTCTCTCTCTGTCTTCTTCTCTCTCTCTCTGTCTATCTCTTGGTCTCTCTCTGTCACTCTCTCTTGCTCTGTCTGTCTGTCTGTCTATCTCTTGGTCTCTCTCTGTCACTCTCTTTTGCTCTGTCTGTCTGTCTGTCTGTCTGTCTGTCTATCTCTTGGTCTCTCTCTCTCTCTCTTTCTCTCTCTCTCTGTCTGGCTCTTGAGCTTTCTTTCTCTGTCTTTCTCTCTTTCTCTCTTTCTCTCTCTCTCTCTCTCTCTCTTTCCCTCTCTCTCTCTCTGTCTCACCAGCAGACAAATGCACCTATTACCAATTTCATGTATTACACTAATACGACCCACCAGGTACAATGTGCTTTAAAAATGTTTCTACTCTGGCTTTTTCATGTTTTCAGGGAGTATCAGCTCCTGTTTTTGGTCATTTGGCAAAGAGAGGTCTTCCTAAAAATACCCTCCATTACATGTAATTTAGCTCACTGTTTGGAAGCTGGCTTTTTGTATTGAAGAGGCCCAGAAAGAGGTGCATTTTGGGTGCCTTTGACTTGAAAGGCTGTGATAAATTGGATGAGTGTGGCTGTTGCTTTATCTTTAAAGCATGGTCATTACTCTGCTCTGCTCTTGTTATGGTACTTTTTTGTCCTTTGCCGAACCGAGTACTTTGTTTTTTCTTCTTTTTTTTGCGCTATTTCAAAATGATGATTGGTCCCCTATCTCTCTGTCTCTGTCTCTGTCTCTGTCTCTCTCTCTCTCTCTCTCTGTCTCTCTCTCTCTCTCTCTCTCTCTCTCTCTCTCTCTCTCTCTCTCTCTCTCTCTCTGTCTCTGTTTGCTTTTCCTTCAGAAATATGTTGTCTTTTTTCCCCCTCACACTGATTTATGCATTCGCAGTCCCAGCAGAGTCGACAGCAGCACAGAGCGGATGATGCGTAATTAATTCTTAATTGGAACACTTGTTTATCTTTGTTGTTTGAAGATTCTAAAGAGGCTTCGGAATAACCAATGGGCCGAGCAGAGCAGGGAGGGGTGGAGCTCTGAGCGCGCCAGTTTAGACGAATCCCTCCTTAATTTGCATTCTTTTATGTGAAGGGCACCAATTAAAAAAAAAAGAAAAAAGACAAACAGTGTGGTGATGTTCAAATTTAATAAAATGCAGTAACTGTTTCAATAAAGAATTGGCTGTAAATTGTGCCACGTGACTTAACTGCATAATCACTCTTATGAGGGTTTAGTAAACAGTTTAGTTACTGGCTCATCCAGTTGTATATTTTACGAGTTTCATTTAATGATGAAACATTTCTACAGGCTTCCTTGGGAGTGGTCATGGGAACACATTATTGCCATTTTTAATAAACCTTAAATGCGCTGTGGTGTAACATACATGTGTTTTAATTTTAAAATATTCTGCTGTTCACGGATTGTGGTATAAAGTATAAGGTATAAAATGAGGTACAGCCTGTTTAAACTATGACTACATGTGATTATAGACTAAGATGTTTTATCTAAAGGCAAGCAGGCAGACATGCTTTAATATGGAAGTGTTTTACCGTGATCTTTGCATCACAACTCATTCGCGCCTTCCAGGACCCCAGTACCTTTAGCTGTTTCTACTCAGGAAATGCATAATCCACAAGTAAAGTATTCTGTATTCTTTACAATGTCTTTGTCTCCAGTTTAGTTTTTTACATTCTCATGGAGGCCTGGGTCTTGATTTCCAATGACACTCTGATGGACGTCCGTGAAGAGTTCTCACCGGTCAAAGTGACAGTCACACATCTGACTTTTTATCTCCTCTCTTATCAGGAGTCCCCTGCAACAGCTCTCCTTGCGACTTAAACACACCGAAGAGAGTAAGGCCTTCACATCAAGCACAGATATTGGACTAGTGGGTCTCTCCTGACAGTTACCCAGACCTGACGTCATGCAGAAAGCATCAATAAACCAGTTTTCCAGAAAATGGCTGCCATGAGATTCAAGGCAGTTGAAGCAAAATGGCTGATCTCATACACACACGCATCAAATACCAGCAGCCTGGGCTCTAAGTAATATAACTCACTTTGCTCACCGAAAGTTTTATACTAGTTTTAGTTTCCACACTGAGCCGCATTGCAATAATCTTGTTTTCTGATATTTTGAATTTGAAAAGATTGGGGTACAGGATAATTTAAGACAAGACATAAGATTTTAATACATCCTCTCTGGATGGAGACAGGAAGATACTCTATAAAAGTGGCTATAATTTAACACCCCAAGCACAGCAGTGCCACGGATGTGAATATATACAAATTAGAAGGGCCACCGTGGTGGGATTTAGCAGGACATCACCCTGACCACTGCTGCCTCTAACTGGCAACAATTTAACACCCCAAGCATAGTATTGCCACAGATATGAATATGTGAGGGATAATGGACGACATGGTGTTCGGATATCAGAAAGTTAATGCACGTTCGAGGTGGTAATGCGGCCACGACGCGAAGCGGCACCTCGAAGTGCATTAACTTTCTGATATCCGAACACTGTGAAGTCCTTTATCTTGCTTATACCACGGTTACCACACTTGTCTGATGTTAATTTCAGGTAATCATTTCCATGTTTTAATCGCTAAAACAAACTTTTTTGTAGAACTACTTACATCCGCCAAAAGATGTGTCTTTTCATAATTTACTGGACAAACTGGCATTGCTAATTCCAAACTGGAGGTTGCTATGGCCAAGACCCAGTCGTTATTTCCATGACTTTGGTTGTCAAGCTAGCTATTCCAAAGTTCTGTTAAGCCTTGCTTAGCAAAATCACGTTAGTAGAGAGTCCAAATGCAGCCTGACAGCACTAAAAGACGATCTCAAAGGCATATAACATTTTGCAACTCTGTTCTTCCATCTGCTCATCATTTACTAAAGCTGTCACATCTTTACTGTTTATTTACAGTTCACCACGAACTTGGCGTATTGATACATAAACGTGACGCGTTTAGCAGGACATCGCCCTGATCACTGCTGCCCTCTTTATCATATCGCCACTCTCTTATCTCCTCAGAGTCACCACAGCGAAGCTTGGGGCTCTCGCACTGCGAAATCTTGCAAAATAAAATAAATAAATTGCGGGGTTGCATATGTCAACTCTTGCCGTCTTTGCCACCGCCTCAAATTGCAGTTCATGACTGGCCTTACAACCCAAACAAGAGTGGCGGGCAATCAGGGCCCAATTAATCAAGCCGTGTGTCAGGCAGAGCCACATAGCAAGCAGGTCATCAGGAGATTGCAGCCGGGGCCTTTGACGGACACCCATTTCCATGTGGAGCAAGCACTCCAATCAGTCAAGAGCTTGTTAGGCTCTGGTGTGGTGTGTGTGTGAGTGTGTGCGTGTGTATGTGTGTCTCCGTGCGTGTGTGTCTCCGTGCGTGTGTGTGTGTGTATGTGTGTATGCGTGTGTGTGTGTGTGTGTGCACGTGCGTCTGTGTGTGT
>CM050217.1:5362500-5375000 GCA_027475355.1 Coilia nasus | reverse complement strand
CTTACAAATAACCGTTCCGGAGTTGTTCCGGCCACACTTTCATCCATAAGCTAAGTAATTTAAAGACATGGGAGAGAGAGGGAGAGAGAGAATGAGAGAAAGAGAGAGGGGGTGGAGGGAGACAGAGAGAGAGAGGGAGAGAGAGACAGAGAGAGAGAGAGGGGGGAGAGAGAGGGGGAGACGGAGAGAGAGAGAGGAGGGAGAGAGAGAGTGAGAGAGAAAGAGAGAGAGGTGAGAAAGCGAGATGCTGGCATAGTACTTGTAATTAAAACTCTTCAGTGCAGTTGACCCCCCACACACACTCACACACACACACACACACACACACACACACACACACACACACACAGTGTACTCAGGGGGCCTGTCAATGGTGCTGCCCACCACCCACTCGTGCCTCCGCTCGTCTAACTGGCTGTCATTCTCCTCGGGGGTGAGTCATTAGCACAGAGGCCTCTGTCACCAGGTCAGCGCCCTACATGCCCACGGGGCCCCAGGGGCATCGGTTAGCTGCTGAGGGGGGGACAGGGCCACAGGGGCATCGGTTAGCTGCTGAGGGGGGGACAGGGCCACAGGGGCATCGGTTAGCTGCTGAGGGGGGGACAGGGGCATCGGTTAGCTGCTGAGGAGGGGACAGGGGCATCGGTTAGCTGCTGAGGGGGGGACAGGGCCACAGGGGCATCGGTTAGCTGCTGAGGGAGGCCACGGGGGGGACAGGGGCATCGGTTAGCTGCTGAGGGGGGGACATGGGACAGGGGCATCAGTTAGCAGCTGGGGGGGGGGGGGGGGGTGGGGGGACAGGGGCATCGGTTAAAAGCTGAGGTGGCCAACAGGGGGCACAGGGGCATCGGTTAGCAGCTGGGGGGGGGGGGGGGGGGGGCGAGGGGGGCACAGGGGCATCAGTTAGCAGCTGAGGAGGGGACAGGGGCATCGGTTAAAGGCTGAGGGGGGGGGCACAGGGGCATCGCTTAGCAGCTGAGGGGGGGACAGGGGCATTGGTTAAAGGCTGAGGGGGGCAACAGGAGGGGGGCGGGGGGACAGGGGAGACGTGGCCACAGGGGGACGGGGGGACTCGTGGCAGCGTTGCTCCTGCCCAAACCCCACCCATGTAGGTCCATCCATGGGCAAGAAGGGAAGGGGGATTGCAGAGGGGATTCTAGCGGGCTCCTGCGACGTGTGCCATAATGAACGCGGCCGCCAAGCTAATTGTCAGTTACTTCTGTACCATCGCTCTCAGATGGAGCATCAGGCAGACTTCCCAGACCTGCTTCCCAGACACCTCTCTGCACCCCACCTCCACACCCAAAAATCTCCCTGCTTTCTCTACCCCTGCCAACTTGCCCCGTGGATCTTATTCCATGCTTCTTCCACTTCAAAGCAAGTTAGATTGCTTCGTAATTTGCTTGTGTAAAATGGAATTGTGAGTGGAGGATATGCGTGTGTGTGTGTGTGTGTATGTGTGTGTGTGTCTGAGAGTGTGTGTGTGTGTGTGCGTGCTTTGTTTGCAATTCTGCAGGGGAGATATATTTTCTGTAAACAGTTTAGGAATGTTCTCTCAGCCTAACACGTAGATGGGGGGGGGGGGAAGAAAAAAGAATTCTAAAAGGATGTCATCAGGGGTGCATTTGTCATTTCACACAGCCAAGCAGGGTTCCAATTTCTTTCATTTAAATCCAATGCGTGAGATCTGCCTTTTTTTAACCAGCAGCATGTGGTACCCCCACCTCACCACCTCCCCACCCTACAATCACCGCACCCCACCCCACCTCAGCCCCCCTCCTCGCACCCATTGTCAGAGTTCACTTATTCTCATCTAAACAAGGACTCTGCCCTGCCGTCGCGGCACAAATAAGCGCTGCATTAGTGCAGTTAAATCTAAATTTGTCTCCTGTGTGAGCCGTGCGTGCACTGAGCCGGGGGTGGGGGGGTGGGGGGAGGTCAGACACTCTGGATGCGCTGGCTGTGTTTAATGGGCACACAGTAAATCGCAGCTAAGTGGCTTTACCAATTTACCCCTCGCAGCTCTGGAGAGTAAAACAAGGGATACAGAGAGGATAGACGGCTAGGGGAAAAGGAGGGGTGGGGTTGGAGTGGGGAGGGGGTGGGGCGCGGAGTTGAAGGGGGGGGGCACCAGAGTTTCAGAGCCAGGTGGGAAAATCAGATGCAAGAGGGGAAGAAGAAAAAGAGAGAGAAAGAGAGAGAGAGGGAGGGAGAGAGAGAGAGGGAGAGAGAGATTGAGGGAGAGATTGAGAGAGAGAAAGAGAGAGAGAGGGAGGGAGAGAGAGAGAGGGAGAGAGAGATTGAGGGAGAGATTGAGAGAGAGAAAGAGAGAGAGAGGGAGGGAGAGAGAGAGAGGGAGAGAGAGATTGAGGGAGAGATTGAGAGGGAGAGAGGGAAAGAGGGTGAAAATGGTGGAAAAGATAAATTATTCTTTAAATTGCTGTGGAGGACTTCAGGAGGGAACCGGGCCAACAGATAGAGAAGAACGAGAGAAAGAGAGAGAAAAAGAGAGGGAGAGAAAGAGAGAGAGAAAGAGAGAGAGAGAAAGAGAGAGAGAGAATGAGAGAGAGTGAGAGGGTGTGCGCTGCTGGCTTGTGTGCCTGTGTGTGTGTGTGTGTGTGCGTGAGTGTGTGTGTGTTCGTGAGTGTGTGAGTATGTCTCTGTGTCTGTGTGTGTGTGTGTGTGTGCGCGCGAGTGTGTGTGTGTCTGTGTGTGTGTGCGTGAGTGTGTGTATGTGTGTGTATGTCTGTTTGTCAGTGTGTGTGTGTGTGTGTGTGTGTGTGCGTGAGTGTGTGTGTGTGTGTATGTCTGTGTGCCAAGCAGCTACGCACTTGTTAGAGAGATGAAAAGGCAAACTCTTAGGCAGCCTGAAATATTGATGGCGAGGGAGTGTCCCCCGGTGGTCCTCTGTTAAAATTTAAAAAGACATTCCCCGTGTAAAAATAAGACTAACATAATCCCAACCGCAATTTCTCCTCTGGCCTCACAGAAACACATGTAAGACTGCTCTAACGTCACTGATGCAGTCATAACACAATGGTCCCTGACTGGGAATGTGGAATGTGATTCAAGAAAACTGCACACTAAACAATTAAACCAACAACTTTTGCTTAGATGTGGGGAAACGTGTTTAACACCGTGTCCTAACTGCAAAGTGACGCGATCGAATGTGTGCGACAAAATCAGTTTGAATACTCTATTATCTATTGGACTGTCCTAACTGAACGCAACGCAAAGCAGTGAGACACAGCGAGGTGCTACGTGACTTCTTTAAAGCCTTTTCGACGCTCGGCCCGTTACTACTCTAGTTGCGTTGCATTGACATGGACTTGGGAACAAATCGTATCTAAAGAATATAACGGATTTAATGTGGACATAAAACATTCAAAGCGACGCAATAGTCGGACAGTCACCTGCAGTTAGGACATGGTATAGTCAGTTGCTTTATGTTGAAACTACTACACTGCGGGACACATTGGATTCTCTCTACCCAAAAGAGGATAAGCAGTTAAACTATTTTAGGCTTTGTTGGTTTTCAATCCCTTTGCACCTTTACTAACCCCACTCCCACCACCCACACCAACCGACACCACCCACACCACCACCTCTTAATTGTTTTAGCAAGTCGACAAGCTTGTCGAAACAATGTGTTACAATCTACCACCATCATCAGGGAAATACATGATAATGAGGGACATGGAGATTACAGTTCTGAGAAGGACTGTGCTTTTCTGAGGGGACCCTTTTTATTTTTTTATCTGCTCAGTCACCTGATTGCTTTTGCGAGCTTTTGCCTTAATGAGGTGCCCTAGAACACAAAGACACAAGCAGCAGCTATGTAACAATTGTCACATAAAAGCAACATAATGAATGTTGATTGCAATAAGGAAATCCTGACTACTGCATGTTAAATGAAACACTGTTGTGGCACAAAAACATGTTGTCATTTAGGTTAAGTGACATTTATTCACTGCCCATGTAAAACTGGATGAATATTCTGTGTGTGTGTGTGTGTGTGTGTGTGTGTGTGTGTGTGTGTGTTTGGGTGTTTGTGTGTGTGTGTGTGTGGTGTGTGTGTGAGAGAGAGAGAGAAAGAAAAGCAAGAGAGAAAGAGAGAGGTGGGGGGGGGGGGGGGGGCTTGTACACGTGATTATGTGTTTGTGTACGGTTACAAATAACCAATATGATTTCCCCAAACATACACTATAATTATGTGTACACCCCCCCTCTCTCTTTCTCTCTCTCTCTCTCTCTCTCACACACACACACACACACACAAACATACACACACACACACACACAAACATACACTATAATTATGTGTACACCCCCCCCCCTCTCTTTCTCTCTTGCTCTTCTTTCTCTCTCTCTCTCTCTCACACACACACACACACACAAACACAAACATACACACACACACACACACACACACACACACACAAACATACACTATAATTATGTGAGCAATTACATCCTGTGCATCCCTTTAGCAACATCCCCCTTTCAGCCAGTGCGTGCGTGTGTGTGTGTGTGTGTGTGTGTGTGTGTATGGATGTGTGCATCGCTTTAGCAAAATCTCCCTTTCAGCCAGTGTTTGTGTGTGTGTGTGTGTGTGTATGGATGTGTGCATCGCTTTAGCAAAATCTCCCTTTCAGCCAGTGTGTATGTGTGTATGTGCATGCGTGCGTCCGTGCGTGCGTGCGTGCGTGCGTGCGTGCGTGCGTGCGTGCGTGCGTGCGCGTGCGTGCGTGTGCGTGCGTGTGTGTGTGTGTGTGTGTGCGTGTGTGTGTATATTTGGGTGTTTCTGTGCATCCCTTTAGCAAGATCTCCCTTTCAGCCAGTGTTTGTGTGTGTGTGTGTGTGTGTATGGATGTGTGCATCGCTTTAGCAAAATCTCCCTTTCAGCCAGTGTTTGTGTGTGTGTGTGTATGGATGTGTGCATCTCTTTAGCAAAATCTCCCTTTCAGCCAGTGTGTATGTGTGTATGTGCATGCGTGCGTCCGTGCGTGCGTGCGTGCGTGCGTGCGTGCGTGCGTGCGTGTGCGTGCGTGTGTGTGTGTGTGTGTGCGTGTGTGTGTATATTTGGGTGTTTCTGTGCATCCCTTTAGCAAGATCTCCCTTTCAGCCAGTGTTTGTGTGTGTGTGTGTATGGATGTGTGCATCGCTTTAGCAAAATCTCCCTTTCAGCCAGTGCGTGCGTGCGTGCGTGCGTGCGTGCGCGTGTGTGCGTGCGTGTGTGTGTGTGTATATTTGGGTGTTTCTGTGCATCCCTTTAGCAAAATCTCCCTTTCAGCCAGTGGCTCTGGATGTTCAGCCAGTGTGACACCATGTCCTCCCACTCCGTCCCCCTCAAGCCAATTAGCCAAAAGTGCCGAGCTGAATCGAAGTGTCTGTCACACAAGGACACTGGCCTAAGGCTTTCTAATTCAACCCCTCGTTAACCAATTAGCCAGGCATTTGATTAGCTGTAGCCTGTGTTTTCGAGCACTTTTCTATACCCAGATATCGACAAGCTTTTTCTTTTCCCCGTTTTTTTTTTTTTTTCCCAGCAAAAAAAGTAATTAATGCCTGGTAATAAAATGCGTTTTTAACACGGCGCCTGAGCAGCTCGGCACACACGCTGCAGTGCTTTGTTAGTCGGACTCAGGTCATTACCTGTTCTCCATTACCAAGTATTTATTAATAAGTCCTTGCTGCTCACTCTCTCGCTCGCTCAGCACTCCCGTGGTAAATACATCACTGCTTCCACAGTGATTACACGCCGTCCAGCGGACTCCTCCATTCACCATACCGCGCCTCTGGAAGACAGTGAGTGATTTTATTCAGATCGTTCACTGATTCAGGCGCCACGTCTATTACTGTGTCGTGAAGCCGTATTGATTGCGCAGGGATAAGGTTGGTGTTGGTGTTGGTGTTATTTGGGTCTGGGGTAGTTTGACCAAGTAACGGGGGGTTGCTGTGCTGTCGCGTTTGTCAGGTCATTTTGGGAAGCCCCGGATGTATTACTGTTTATCGGCTAAAGCAGTGTGTTAATGTCGGGCTCAGGCTGACACTTACACTAACACTTAAAGTCCAAACTAATCTACACCATTACTTGAGCCTTCCCATTTTCCTCACTGTTTTTGACCTTACTGGTCTTTTAACTCATTCGATGCCAAAGACGCGAAAACACGTCTTTTACGATAGTAACGCCCAGTGCCAATGACGCGTTATCGAGTCAATTGCTTTTTTTTACAGGGGAGGTGGGGTAATCATCTGATCTAGCTTGTGTACAAAAATCAAAGTTGTAATCACAAGGGAACCCATTCTGTGGGTAGTACCAGTATCAGTGTGGATATGTGATCATCTAACATTGTCTCAAAGAAGAGACGCTGGACCTGGCTTGCTCAGTTGCTTGCAGTTTTGCACACTGCTAGCTTGATCAAAATAACTCCTGTCAGCACGTATGTTGAAGCTACTGTTTTCCTAGCAACATCTCACGTTTAGCTTCTGCAAGCCACCAATAGATTAATTTCACTTTAGGTAATGCATAATGAGCAGCCTGTCGCGCTGTTTCATAGATAGCTACACCTGCACTTGACTGACCCGTCTGCGCCGACAGCAAGTCACTGAAGACCCAGCTCTCTACATTTGGTAAAGCGCACGGATTCACTGTACTCTCCCAACATCATAATTTTCTGTGCTATCATTCTCATGTGTTAATCTAGTTGTTCTGTGTGCGGATCCTGTGGAATACGATGTTATTTTGCTCTGAAGGCGTTGTATATTTAGTTCGGTTTCGGTTTGCCTATCCCCTCTCTGAGCCAAGTTCCCACACTAAAATGTTACAATGTTTTATATCGTGTTTGGTGACGTTCAAAAATATTACATTTACAAGCATGGAGCAGTAGTCTAATTGCATAGCTTACCGATACTAGATGTATGGACCGGTATTTTAGATCGTGTTTATAGGTCTTCTCTGCTTCTCTGTCTTGAAAAAACACTGAAATGTTCAAAAAATCCTGGCACTGGGACGTGACCAACTTTGAAAATGGCTGGCACTGAATGAGTTAAGTGAGTTGTGAAATTGTGAGTTGAAGCAGTTGTGAAGAGTTACAAATCACAAGTTGTAGAGGAAAGGGCATACTCAAAATACTAAATTTAGTCTTTTAAGCCTCTTTTTAGCATTTTTAATTTGTACACAACGTGACAGGCATTAGCACAAGCCTCGGTCATAATTGTGTTAATGCAACAGGCAGCTGCATTCCTAATTTACATTCTGACCAGTAGCTTTTTTGCAGAGGAAGGGGGAAAAATCTGATAACTGGATTACAAGCAGTTGGCAAAACAAAAATATGATCAAGACTCACAATGGATTTGGCTTCAGAAGCACTCCGAGGCTTGAAATGCGTGCAAGACCCTGAGTAATGGCACAGCTGTGCTTCCACTGCTCTCTCAATGGTGCTCGCGAATGTGTCAGCACCATGAAAAACCCACCAGTTTATTTGTGGGGCGGATTTAGGCTTTTTTTTCACCCGTTCTGCCGAGATGCCATTCACAGCCTTTTGTCCGTGCGTGCCGTGAAGTGGCGCTCGAGCAGGAAGCTGCGGCTTCTAGAGGGCTCTCGCCAGCGCCGAAAGTTTCCTGTCTGCTCCTCAAGCTCACGTCGCAGCCAGAAAAAACATAATTTAACCCAGCATGATGACAGACCCTTAATTTAGACGGCAATGCTGGCTGCACCTCCTGTGGGCCAGGTGTGTTGGAGATTTGCGAGGGCCATGCCAGATACCTGGCAGCAGTGGTGTGACTGTCGTATGCTCGTTTCTGTTCACTTGCTCTGTGTGCTTGTGTGTGTGTGTGTGTGTGTGGGTGGGTGAGTGTGTGTGTGTGTGTGTGTGTGTGTGTGTGTGTGTGTGCATGTGTGTTTGTATGTGTGTGTGTGTGTGAGTAGGTAGTTGACTTTAAGCCTACAACTGTGTGTGTGTTTAAGCTCATGACTGTGTGTGTGCATGTGTGTGTCTGTGTCTGTGTGTGTGAGAGAGAGAGAGACTGAGAGAGTGTGTTTGCTTGTGTCTTTGTGTACCAATTAAATAGCATGTCCCAACAAAATAAATGTCATGGGCTTCCCTAAGAGAGTAAATTGGTCGGAGTGAGGTGTAAACATGCGCCGGACCGTGGCGAAAGCGAGGGCCGTTAGCGGAAATAAGATGCTTCGCAGCAGGGGCCCCGGGCTGCAGCGAGTCAAGAAATTAAATCCCCAATTTATCCAGACGGACCTGCAGCGATAGCCCTCTCATGTGTTATCAGAGCTGTGGAAGGAGCTGACAAAACAAGACACATTATAATGTTCGCTAGTTCAGGTTATGTAACATAATGACATCCTTTTTGCCTCTCTTCTCAGTGCCATAGATGGACCTTTATTCAGTGGAGTTTGTTTATTATTGTTTTTATTTAAACATATAATTCTTTTAGATGAGATAGCAGTAGGTATTGTTTTAGATATTTTTATCTTAAAGGTGTACTTCCATCGTGTTTTCATTAATTTTGCGGTGTTCTCTAGTATTAATAATTGCCCTGTGCGCTGGTTTTAATGAAAAAAATGTTCTAGTGCTTCTGTTTCAGGCTGTTTTAGTTTGGTAGAGGGGGTGGGGCCGGGAGAACGACACGATTTCACCAGAGGCACGCTCCCTGCAGCTTCCTTTACCACACAGTCAACTTGATAGCAGAGTAAGGTAAAGGGGAAATGTCAACTTGACAGCGCTAAAACTGCACACAGAATGTCTACGGAGATACAGCCTTATGTGTTTGATCCTGAATCCGAAGAGGAAGGAGAGATGGCACAAGCACAGTCGTTTGTCGTTGCCGTTTGTCAATGAACGTTGTCAATGAACGTTTCAGAATGGTAATATTTGCATGACAAAACAGTGCAAGTGCCCGGCAATGCAGTTCAGTCATTCAACTAGCCTGCTAATCTTATGCGAGTCAGTCAAACAGGCTAACATTATTTAAAGCCCATTCGGTCAGTTTCTCTTATATGTATTTCCACGTCTACGTCACGCCGAAGGCCCTTTTCGCATTGGGTCGTTTTTCCGCCTATTGTCTTCTTTTGACTGATATAGAAAACGGGGATAGAAAAACATTTTGATATGCAGCATGCATATGCAACTCGGGGTGACCTATCATATTTCAAAAGAGCAAGTACTAAACGGTTTCTCGTGGAAGTACACCTTTAAATTAAGTCTCTCATCAGTAAAACATCACCACTCACTGGTCCGGTCTCTGCAGGTTATTTTTTATTTGGGTGAAAAACATGTTTTGCTATCAGTTCATCAGGTTCACTCTGTAGATATTTCTGTGTTTATTTTGTGTGTGTTGTGACCGATTTAAAAAAATCACATTGTTCTAATGTCAACATTACTGATTACTCTAATAAATAACACATGAAGGGTGTCTTATTATTAAGTATTCTTCATTTTTGCACTATTAATTAGCAAATTATTTTTATAACAGTTCCTCTCCATGACCCCTCACAGCATGTGTTCTCAGTGACATCTTACATTTCGTGTGGCCATCTCTTAACATGGTGTTCAGTATGGTTTCATCACATAGTGTCTTTTTTCGGCACTCTCTCTTTTCCCTTATTCCAAGGGCCGCTCACTTCCTGTTGTGGAGAGGGCTCTTCCTGTTGTCTGAGGCAGTCACGGTTCGATTAGTTCCAGCACACACGTGCGTGTGGTAACGCATCCGTCACACGCAGGTGACCAGTCAAACAGAATTATCTGCACCCACCACTTCACACAGCAAGCTGCTGCTTCTGAAGATTGCACAACGGAGGTCTTGCAGACGAGCACGTCGTAATTCACTGGGACAAGCATGGAAATTTTCCTCTCCTTTTCGCGCTTCCCTTCATTGTCTTTTTTCATCAGCAACATCAGAAAGGGCGGTATATTTTATAGAAGTGTGAAATATATAAACACAATCAATGTGACAGGGTAAGTAATAATGTCCTGTGACTGTCATACAGTGTAGTGTGGAGATGCCCCTTTCACATATTAATCACTATGGTGAAATAATGCTATGTTTGGGCACATCAGAATGGATACAGTTCTTTGAGAAGCCTTTGAGATGTTGAGGGTGCAAAGAGGAAGGAGGTAACAGCATTGTGCCATTGTGCTCATGTTTTAAAGGGTAGTAATTAGATTTATTTTTATAACTGTCTGTACATGATTTTCAGTCGTTTTTTTTCACATAAATTGTGCCTGTGGACTGATGTATAGATATAGATAAGACTTTGTTGCTTTCATCAAATGTAAGATCTCTTTCTAAGCCTTAGGTTAATGCAGGGTAGCATACACTACACTCTCAGCAATAGCCATGAAGATATAATTCCTGCTCATATCTGCTTTTGCCTTTAGGGGGAAACACTGCCTGCTCTCTCTAGTTAGTATCTGATCTTTTGCCTCTACTTCAGATTTCAAACAATATCTTGTGTGTAGGGCATGGACTACCAAGGCTCACAGTGCACTGTAGGAATGTCCCATTTTAACCCCCATTATGTAACCAGAGAGGCGTAACCACTTCACTGGCACCTTCGCTCGGGAGACCTTGTAGGTTAGTGTTTACACATGACAAATCGCACTATGGTTTATTTTGTACCTTTGGTCTTACATGAGAGTGCCTTCTTTAACTCACGTATCATGTTAATGAAAGAGGTTCATTTATTAGGCCTATATCTAGCACATCATCTTTTAAAAATCCTACCAATACCATGCTCAACTAATAGACTATTATGGCCAGATTTACTTAGTTCTTATAAAAAAGAGCACTAAATTGCCTTTATGCAACATGTTGCATGTAATGATATAGTCTTGTGGGGGGTATTGAGAATAGTTTTGTAAAATGGCAACAGGTGCAAACAAAATGGAGACTGCCATATCTAGGCCTTTGACTGTGTTCATGGTTTCTACCATGCAGTGTCTGGACTCACATCTTTTTGCAGGTGATTTTAAATTTACACGTTTTCACACACGGACCTTTAGTAAAAGTTGGCGTAAGTGTATGTGTTTTGTGTTTGTAATTGCTAAGTAGTGCAGTCCTATTGTGCAGGAAGACTTGTTGGGGCTGAGCGTGGATGAGTAATTAGCCAACTAATTAAGCTCCAAAAGACATCCACTTGCATACAGCTTAGCTCTTTTGACTACCATGACCTGGATGAATGAGAATCTTCAGATCTTCAGATACTATAGCCAAATAATCCAGCAGTTAGCTTATGGCAACTAATTAACCCTATGGGCCCGATGGACGCAAAATGCGTCCAAATGTACACCCATTCTTCTCTGTTGAATTACTCTGGAACGGTACATCATGGAGAGATGGCACTTATACTAAACAAAACGGCAGAAGCAGGGCTTATTTTTGTGCTCAAGTATCGGCGAGATATTAATTAGTTAAAATTAGCCAAAATCTCTCATATTAGCGCTTTGCACAGGCATTACTCTCGCTCAAATTACTTGCGAAACCGTGATCGCATAGATAAGGCACGCATATCAGAAGAAAGTACATAATTTCAGCTTTCTAACGACACCACAGCACACACTTCTGCATTGATTTATCACATTAAAACAAGCGATCAAATGCAGTGTTTCCCACAGACCAAGCAGCATTGTGTGGTGCTAGACGATGCTATCCCTACTGACACCATCCTGTGGAGGGTACTTGCAAGAATACAAGATTTTTTTATACGCATAATGATTTTTTTTATTGGTTTACTATTTTTTATAAAATCAGTGCAAATAGTAGCTCACCAAATGAAACCAGATCTGGATAGCCTAGACTGTCCCGACAAAAACAATTTATAGCATGTATGTATGGCCCTTAAAATGATCAAGATATGAGCTTAAAAATAAAGGTAGTAAAAATACCCTGAAAATAGCCTAGGGCCCATAGGGTTAAGCTCCAGTTGCATACAGCTTAGCTCTTTTGACTACCATGACCTGGATGAAAGAGAATCTTCACAGATACTACAGCCAAATAATCCTACAGTTGGCTGATGGCAAAAAGATGGGAGGCAAGTTAGAATTGTTCATAATGGCCAATTTGGTGGCGTTTGGCAAAGTAGGCCATCTTGGTTAGTGTCAATGCTAAGTTAGTGCTTGTCCAGCCACAGAGAACAACGTTTTTGCTGCACGGCTGATTCTTGACAATCATACAGATTGTCCGCTTTAGATCCCCCGTGGATACTGCTGCTCTGTTGAGCTAAACTGTCTTGGACTGAGAGCCAGACATCAAGGAAGGTGACCGACGGAGCGAGTCATCGGAGGAAATTGCACTGCCATCGCTACAGCCGAAAGGGACAGAGCAGATCAGTGTGGTTCCACAGGACACACTCCCCACAAAACAACTGTAGGTTTAAGGATGGCATATGACTTCCTGTCTGGGAGGGACATTTGGCACTGGACTTAGTCTAACTCTGTTTCTTGTAAAGACTTGCAAATATACGCTGTTATGATGATGAACTGACA